>JARFJB010001247.1:1425000-1737128 GCA_036346205.1 Vesta saturnalis
GTAATCAGACGATGAGGTCTACTGACAACATATTCTAATACAGAGCATATATCAGAAAAAATCTGCGTTTGTTCTAATAGAGGTGCCAAATTGATTTCATCAGTGTTTTTTCGCTTGCTGTATTCCGTGCGACAGTTTGCATGATACCCAAAAACATGATAGGGTCCATTTTTCAAATCCTCGCGCAGTTGTGCATTTGAACCCGATTTTGGATTGTTACTTATCGCAGACCGAACGTCGACGCTAAAACGTGCAATATGCTGTTTCAGAATCCACCGCGTGTTTCTACTTCGTGTGATGTCTTCGTTGCAATTTTATGTACTGCAATATTTGTTTCGGATCCCCAAAAAAAGCTATTTTCCGGTGTTTTTACCAATTATAACTGTTACTCCAGGTAATGAACTATAACCGTGACCATAAGACCGTTTAGCCCAACCACCATCGATGATTACTGTCACAAACAGACTGTCTTCCTCAACGTTTCCCGCGTCGAGAGCTAGTTGTTTTTCCTCCGTGCCTGCTTGAGATATTTGTTGTTGCAATACTTTTTTGCTCACTACTTGTAACAACTCTTTTTCGTGTTGTATAACATATACCTCAATTTAGGATCTTTCCTTCATTTAGTCCAAAATACAAGAAAATTTTAATTATTTTACAATATTGGTATGAGGTAGGCAACTTAATTTGCATATCTTCTTAGTTCGTAAAGATTTATAATTCTGCTTTCAATTAGTATTCATTTCTTATCTGATACCTAAAGCGTCTGCGTTAAGTTAATCTGCTGATATCTTGTACGCATGACCCGATCATCTAGGAGGCGGTAGATTGAGACTTTCCGTCCATGACGTCATGTATGTTAGACGTCATCATTTTGGCGCCATACTACTGTAAACCCCTAAGTGAATATTCTTTGCCCATACATTGTAAAATATAGCAAAAGTAGATTAGATAAACAAAACTACAGTAACCTAAAAGTAGATTAGATAAACAAAACTACAGTAACCTAAAAAAAATGTATGGCGGGGGATTCGAACCCCCAGCAAAAGCGTTGCAAGCGACTCCGCTTCCACGACACCACCAGCGCTATAGTAATTTTACATTGAAAGTGATATTTAATCCATTAGATAAGGCATGCGCATAAATAGCAATGATGACGTCTAACATACATGACGTAATGGACAGAAAGTCTCAATCTACCGTCTCCTGATCATCTATTTCGAACTCATCCATTTTGCACTTCTTGTGTAACCTCGAAGCATGATGCTGTTTCTTTTTGATTTTATTTAAATTTATGTGAAAAGCGGCATGAATTGGTGGTAAGAGATATTTTTAATACATTTACATAAAATTATAGCATTTGTTCTTTTTTAGGCGCTTTTCTTTTGGGTTTTTCTTACGTTTTTCCTGAATTTTTTTTTACCTTACGTTTTATTATACGTTTATCATTACTTCAGTTTACAACGTAATTGAATTTTAAGTACGCATTTGATTTTATGGTTGCGTGCATTTTTCGTTTTATGATTGCAATAATTTTTTGAATGGATATTTCCAATTAATGCAATAAGAAGTGGATTTAACAGTTTTAAGAAGAAATTTTACGGATTTTATAAAGATAATTCAATTTGGGGTGCGGCTGATAACATGTCAAGATTGCACCATGATGACGTAAGAATGACTTCATCCTTGTTAACCTCTCTGTAATCATATTTAAATACCAGAGGTTGTCAAAAAGTAAAGTTTGTGTACAAAAATTTCAAAGGTATTTATTTAGTGTTTTATTTAGTACTTTAAGCATAATTTTAAGACCATTATTTCATCATTACATTTCATATTTAATAAACATAGTCTGTATATTGTTATTTTTTTACATTCGGTTTAATTGTTCCGATATCATAAAAACAATTTGGTGCCCGAGATAATTTCATTAGTTTTACATTTTTTATTATTGATAGTAATTAAGCAAATCATTTATTTGAACCTACCCTGTGAATCTACCGACATGAGCCAAAGGCACGATTATAAGTGGTGTAACGTCAGTATATATTTGTTGGAGAATTATTTTTTGGATAACTTACTTACTTTTTACTAATTTATTATTTCAAAATTTTATTAGTATAATTATACATTACATTTTTTTACATACTGACCTACCAAACGTTACATTTTTCTAAAGTACTTGCTAGTCATCATAGGAATATCTACACAACTTAAATATCCTTGGGTTTGAGAATATCCGATGCCAGCTGCATTTGCTCCCCAAGCAATCATTTTGTTTACCCCAGTTCGTTTATTTCGTGGCTGAGAATGTATTTTTAAAAATTTCTCACAAGCATCACAAAAGTAGGTAATAAAAAAGAACTCACGCCTTTACTATTTTTTTTTTTTTTTGGTATTTCTTTTTACCCATAGTGCATACCATGTCGTGACGCCCTAAATGTTTACATTCTTCTATAAAATACCCTATGTTCACTATACGGTCTCCAAATAATATTTCATTTAAATCCAAATGTGTGTCTGTTTCTGTTTCCAGACGAGGAAAAAATTCATTCGGTAAACTAAAGACAAGGTAACAGAGATGAATATAAATTATTTCATTGTCTAGAACTAATAAAAATACTTACTTTTGAAAATACTCCACATGTGCGCCCTCTGGAATATTATCACCTTGTATCACTTTAACGACCATTCGTTCTTCGCGATCTTTGCGCTTTCGATGCCTTCGCGCGCTTCCTTACGAAGAACTTCGCATTTTATAAAGATATAACACCAAAATGTGCAACAGTGCAATAACTATAACAAAACTAAAATTGCACAACTTCAAATCACTCAATCTTGGGATATTTCTATTGCGACAGTAATAGCAGACATGTATACAGGTAAGTGAGGGGGTTAGTCATCTCCGTATTATTTATTTGTATCATATAATAACTGTTTCGATTGGTTGCTAAATTTTGAGTTGGATTGTCTAGTAAATAATTATGCACCTTGAATAGAAGAATGCGGTCCATCAGCAATTTGCATGCGATGTCAAACAGCTATGATCGAAAACCAAATGTTACAACTTTTGAATGCACGATTAGCTGAGTTAGCGAAACCATTAAACTGTTGACACATTTTATTGAATTATCATAGTATGTAATATTTTTTGTGCCCCTTAGACAAGGCTAGAAGATGGCAGAATTTAAAATTAGAACGATTCTACATTCTCCCCACCTTCATATCTCTGCTCCAAGAACCATTATCCAGCTGTCCTCTTAACCGAAATCTAACAATTTAAATATTTATATACATGCAGTTTCTAATTATATTTCAATATTTAGCATTACCCAACCAAAAACAACTTTTGTCACACATTACATAAATTTGAACCGATGTAAAATTAGGTGAAATGTAACCCACATGAGAAAATGGAAACATTGTAGTGATTATCCCTAAGAGAGAGACTTTCAATTTAGCTATTGACCAAACTCAGTAATAAGTGCTCAACAGGAGTAAAATTTAGAATAATGATTTATTAAAGATTTTCATGTGTACAATTATTGTCAAATTATTTTGTAATACATAAACAACATTTGTAACAAAATATAATTAGGTTTATTGCTTTTCTAAATATAAAATTAAACTAACATAGGTACATTCTATACTGAATGCCTGTAAAAATGGCAACACTTTTACAAAGATCAACAATCTAAAACTGTGATTTTCGTAAATGTTGAACTAACCCTATATCACGAGGTATCAAAGTACTTCTTCTAGCATGTAAACAACAAGTGTAACTATCTTCAAAAAATTGAACTAAATAACCTTCAGCAGCTTCCTGTAAAGCTTCGACTGCCAGTTTTTGAATTCGAAATTGGCCATTCAAATTTAGTAATTCTTGAACCAACCTTCCGAATGGCAACTTTGCTATTAAGACATTTGTAGATGTTTGAAGTTTTCGAATTTCTCTTAATATTTTAACACTAACTTTAAATTTCTTCGATCCAATGCACATATATTTAGTTTGGCGTTTTCGTTTTATTTTCTGAGTGGTCTCTGCAATTATTCTGGATTGTGATCTTTTTGAAGGGGAGTTTATGAAACTTTGCTGTTGTGTAGTGTTATTGATGGAGTGTTCTTTTGTTAGCCTTGTTTGTGATCTTGTCACATATAACTCAGGACCAACATTTTTTTTCATGGCTTTCATCATCTAAACCAAATAAATGTATTACATGTCATGTTTATTTATAAGGTCATTAATTATAATTTTACAATCATTTGACTGTAATGCTAAAAAACACTTGAAAATGCAATTGAATTATTATAGTTTTCATTATTTACATTTGTTGGATAGTATTAAGGCAAATAACTATTATAGTTATCAAATTTTTTATTTATTAACTACAAAATTGTAGTATGTATTCAACAAGTGTTTTTGCAAAACAATGTTCCAGAAATATGCTAGTTACTTGATGGGATTTATAAGTTTACAGTAAACACTTAATTTTGACATACCAGCCACAGTACTTTTAACTTTAATCATTAAAAAAGATATAATTTAAATTACATGCTGTATTGTTTTTATGAATAACCGTTTATTCGTCAATAAAAGTTTACCTGTTCTACTTTTCTATAGGTACTACAACTTCAAATAGTTCTTTAAATTTCATTAAAGTGTGTTGAGTGTTAATACTGTAAACAGATACAGTATATTTTATTAAACAAGAATTTAAAATTTAACGTATTTGGCTGTGTCTAAGTTGCCTATAATAACTAGTGCATACGTAATCCTTTGTTGATAAAGATTGGAATTTTTTAAAGGCCGTGCTTCTACCACGCGAAAAATAACTTCAATCTGTCTAAAGCTGGAAATAAAAAGAAAAATTAAAATCTACGGTAACCTAAGATCCCCTCAATGGATTGTAGAGTACTGTAGCTTGGATCCTAGGTTACCGTAGATGTTAATTTTCTTTTCTATTTCCATTCTTTTAGATCGATTAAGGTTATAATTCCCCAAATTTCGTATGGTAGAAGACACGGCGTTCTTTTAAGTTTAATTTCAATGATTTTACGTTGTGTCTATTACCACGCGAAAACAGTTTTTCTTTCAAAACTATCTACAACTCGTACAGAGAATTAGCGGTAATTTGGTGACATTTTTAAATAATTTATACAAAATTTACAAAATTTTGGATATGCTACGTAATAAACATCTTAAATCTCAAGCGCAGCTTGTAGTTAATAATGTGCTTAATTATTTTGAACGGGTACGTGACAATCAAGGGGCACTCGTTCCATTTTAATCTGTTATGCAGGTATGTAGTACATTATTGTGTAAAATATGATATTTGGAAGGACTACTTTTAGCCCACGTCGGAAACATGTGGGGTTAATATTAATACAGTTAGTGCTATAAAAAAAAGGGTTACCGAAGCCCAAAAAGTAAATAATTCTTCACAGTCACCAGCCAAGTGGAGAAAATGTTCGAAATCTAAGTCCGCCGAAGTTGATAACTATATGAAGGATGCTGTAAAAAGAAAAATTTATTAAATGCATTCAAAATCTAAATAAAAACATGCAAGACATGTCCAGTACTATACCTGTTTTTGTAGGTATACATGTTACGCTGGCATCACTACAAAAAGAGTTAACCAATAATCAAGTTTTCGATTTCAGTGTAAAATATGATACTCGGAAGGACTACTTTTAGCGCACGTCTGAATCATGTGAGGTTAGTGTTAGTATACATACAGTTAGTGCTACAAAAAAAAGGGTTACCGAAGCCCAAAAAAGTAAATAAACTCACAGTCACCAGCTAAGCTCTACACAATTGTAAATATAACCAACAACCAACAATGCTCATTTGCACAAATACTAGAGGAGAGGGCCCTGTACTGTCTTTTTATTTTAGTAGATTTCAGCTTAATGAGTCCAGCGTACGAATAAGATATCTTTGCAAGACAATATTTGGTATTTAATATGGTATCTAGGCTGGTAAAAATGATTTGCTGCGAGCTTGAATTTATATAAAAATACATACACTAGAATAAATATTCCTTTAATTGATCACAAACACAAATCGTTAACATACGCGGTTTAAACCCGAAAGAAAAGACAACTTAGTGTTGGCGAATTCAAACGAGAAATGTACACGCAAGAAATATTTTTAAAGACAAACTGTTTACAATGAAGGTATTTAATTCACACAAAATCGATCTGGCTCTATTTTCACTCTAACTATAGCCAATGATTAGTTACGCCCCTTCAGTAAAGCAGTTTTAAGCGTGCACCTGCCACTCGCCCCTTAACATGTGTTTACATACATATTAGTTACAAACAATCCTACATTCCTTAGATAAAGATATATAAATAAAAATATTTTGAAAACATTAGCAAATTACCACGTATTATTAAGATATTAAAAATCCACTAATTATCTTTTCTATTGTGGTTACAATGGCGATTTGACAAACGTTTATTACAATAATAAAATTTTCTTATTATGCACTAGGAATTCGTCTATGGTTATCTTTATTTTATTTTTGCCAACAATTTTATTGAAACAGCCTAGACATATGGTGTAGGGAAAACTCAGAAACTGTTTATATTATTTTATTACTAGATATTTTTGTTAGGTTTATACTATTCTGTTGCACAAATTATATTTTTTTTCTGTCTTATCAGAAAGACGACAATAAAGTATTTTTCAGATGTCGGTTTTTGTTTTAGTTAATATCCAGATTCTATTGCTAAATAATAAATTATGTTGTTCGTAACGGGTGCCTTGGAAAATTTATATCTCGCACTAATTTATACAAGTATTGATAGTTGTATTATTATTATTTTTCTAGATAAATAAATGGTTATTGGTTATTTGTATTGAGATGAAAAGCTTTAGTTTATTTCAATGAGTTATCTGTATATTCAATTTGAAAGTATTTAAAATACGCGGGATTTGCAAGTGCATAAATGCGTTGCAGAAGGGAATGACGCTGTTATAATAATGCATAAAATACCAACACTAGGGTGGTTTTCTATAATAATGATGTGAAGTTTTCAAAACAGTCGCGTTAAGTATGCGTGTGTCCGGAAAATTCTTCGAATGTACAATTCTTCAAATCAACAGTTCTTCGAAAAACAAATTTTTGAAATCTAATTGTTCGAAACGCCAACTATTTGAATAGCATTTTTTCGAAATTTGAAATGTTATGGAGACAACTTTTGCTTTTACATCATTTATCGTAAATAAAATTCTATTCCTCCTAATTTAGAAAGTTTAGGTTTCAAAATTCTTAATAGGTATAAACAATGCTTATTTAATGTTTAATTTAATTGCATTCCATAATTTTAGGGTGATCAAGGATGTAAGTCACTTCGCTTACGACAATTAAATTGATTTGTTTTAATTTTCCTCCAACTAGCTCAATCGTGTCTGATTTAACAATACGGGGGTAGTTCGTAAATACTGTAATACTGTTCACCTTGAATAATTAGAATAAAATGGTTTAAACGTATATTATCCTGTTTCGTACAATGCTAACTATTTCACTCCTAAACTAATGATAGATATAGGAACTAAACAGAAAAATAAAAAGGATAAAATATGTACAATTCTTCCCTTAGCCCGCCCGCTTTGAATGGACCCCCTTGGATGACAGGTGGTCGGCTCACTGGACCCTGCGACGTTTCTGTGGAAATAGAAATCAATGCTGTTCAATTGAACGCATACTATACAAAATCCGAATAAAATTGACTTTTATAATTTATTTAGAAAAATTGTAAAGTCGGTCCTGACTAAGAAACAGGAGCTATAGGCGCCGTTCTGGAATTTTACCGGTATTACGTAAGGGAATATAAGTCAACGTCCGCGCTGGCGCTTACGAGGTCAGTTACTCAGAAAAATCAATAAGTTAAAGTAATATTGGTCCGCATGACGATTCTCATATATGGTTTTACTTTCAGACTGAATGGATGTGTATTAGTGGGAATTCTTTACAAGGCACTGGTCGATATTTATACGCTTCTGAATGCAAATTATACGTGTGCGATTAATATTTCTTCTAATGAATTATCAATCCTGTAAATAATCAGGGTTAATTAATTACGAACATATTTACATAAAGTTTATTCTAGTCCGCCGAAAAGACAAGTTGATCTTTACTATAAGAAAGCGTAAACAGGTAGAAATTTTCTATGAACGAAATTTGCTCTAAATATTAAATACAGGGAGTATTGAATTTATTACTGACTTATTTACTTTTCATTATTAGTTAAAGTCTTTCTTCTACGTGAGGTAAATCGAACATCATTTACACAATTTTGCATCTAATTTAAATACAAAAAGACCTATTTTTAAATGTTGAAAACGAATTAAACTGAGGTGGTTGGTTTACGAGATGTTTTAGTAAGGCGTCATCGAAATTAAACAATTATGCGAATTGTTTCGGACGGAAATAATGTTTCTTATGTACACGATTATTCTCTTGATTAAAAAGGAATAACTTTATACCATTGCATAAACTTGCGGGAGATCGTTAGGGACTGTGCGGTGTTCAATCCGTTTGGAGCCTTTTTAACTGCGGCTGATGCAATTTAAGAGACGCTTCTGGCATTAACGTTAGCGGTTGCGAGTACCTGTGGGTTTCTTGGTATTTTGTGCTGGCTGTTTCAATGAAGAGGCGTCTAATAGAATCTGAGACTAACACGCGCTATGATGTTTAGACGCGTCTTCCAGGCGGTGGTAGAATTAGAGAGATTACCCTCTTGCCACCGGAGTAAATGGAAGATGATATTCTCCGTATTTTTGTATAATATAAGTAGAACAGAGAAACTTGTCGCCGCCATCTTGAATTTTGACGTCACAAGGCCGGCCAAGTGGGCAGCCATCTTGGATGTCTTCTTCGGTAGCTTCCGGGAACCTTCTGCAGATTGTGGTGGCTTCTTCAGCATTGTTGTCACCTATGAGGATGTTGCATGCTGCGGGCCTTGCAGACAGGTCCTTCGTCGCTACTAAAGAGCTTCAATTTCTGCTTCCGGCGTCTTCCTATGGGTATGTCGCATGCTTCGGGGCCTTTCGGGCATTGTTTCGCTGCTGAAGATGTCTTTTAAGCTTCCGGGAGCCTTCTGCAGATTGTGGTGGCTTCTTCAGCATTGTTGTCACCTATGAGGACGTTACATGCTGCGGGCCTTGCAGACAGGTTCTTCGTCGCTACTAAAGAGCTTCTATTTCTGCTTCCGGCGTCTTCCTATGTGAATGTCGCATGCTTCGGGGCCTTTCGGGCATTGTTTTGCTGCTGAAGATGTCTTGTAAGCTTCTGGTATTGATGCTCCGGAGCTTCCGGAGATTTTTCATCATTGTAGCTTCCGGTGTCTTTCTATGTGAATGTCGCATGCTGCTGGGCCTTGCGGACGGGTTATTTGCCGCTGTTGAAGAGCCTGAACGGAAATAATATGTTTTTTTATGATTGTGGACCTGAACAGGCTAAATTAGGCCTATCGTGTTAAAGCACTCAGGAACACTTAGGAGGATGGATAGAGGGATAATGAATTGCCAATAGATGCCTATGAACAGCTACCTTAAATTTTCTCATATCATAAGTGAGAGGAAAACAGGAACTAGGGAGATCATTTCAGAGTTTAGAAGCCGTGCAAAAAAATGTGGATTGCGCCCGTTTGGTACGACAAGTGGAGATTTGTACTGCATACTGATGATGTGAATTAGCGAACCGAGTGTTTCTTGCAAAGATAGCCCGAGATGGTATCCAAGAATATAATTCACGACAATACAAAGAAAGAACTGAAACCATCCTTCTATGTTCAAGGGACTGTATGTGAGAAGTTAAGGACGGGTCATTTATAAGCCTAATCGCTCTCGTTTGAATACGATCAACGATATCAAGAGCGTATTGGGGAGCACTAACCCAGAGGTGAGAATTATATTCAAGATGAGGCCGAATTTGGGCCTTATACAGCAGAAGGAGTTGTCGAGAGGTAAAGTACTGCTTAGATCTGTACAAAAATCCTATTTTACGAGCAGATGTTTTGGTAGCTGACAGAAGATGGTCTACCCATGAGAGATTTGAAGATACAGTCATACCCATATATACGTTATGAAATTCTCTTCTACACCTTGAGTACGTTGCTGGATTTCTAACAAAAGATCATGCTCATAATCAAAAGGTAAAAAATATCTTTTAAGTAACTGAACTAAGTCTGATCAAGTATTAACTGTATGTTTTGTATTTCTAAACCACTGTAAAGTTATACCGGAAAATAAATCTTCTGCTGACACAAATAAATCTGAATTACTGACACGACGGGACTCATATAAATCTTCGACTTTTTCTAAAAATAACGTAACACCTTCACATTTATATACTGGAATTTGTTTTGGACTAAACGAAACTGAAGTATCATGAACTGTAACAACTGGAGCATCTGTACATTCGTCTACATCTGTAAGTTCTAACAAAATACCATTAATTAAACATAAATCTGAAATAAACTGCTCTTTACTTGATATCGTATCATCATTAAATGGACAACAATCTATTCGTCTTTTTAAATGTATTAAACGCGATTTAAATCTTAAACAATCGTTAACTGTAGGAGGTAAGAGTAATGTAAGGCCGGAGCTACTCCACTTTTCTACTATACTTTTTCTACGAGTGTTTCTGCTCAAGGTCAAGGTCATCGTACACATTGCATATATCGGTAGTAGTAATGTAAGGCAGGAGCTACTCCACTTTAAGGTCACGACGATCTCGTAAGCTATGCATAAAAAGTAGGTCATGAGTTCATTGAAGGTGAATACTCCACTTCAAGCTAAAAATGGAAATTGCAATGTCACCATCCTAATCATATTACAAGGTTACTCTGCGGTCAAACGTGTTGGCGGGAAATTTGTATGTCAAGGTCAGAAGCTAAAAATAGAAATTGCAATGTCATCATCATATTACAATTCTTAGAAGTCTAAAAATAGTGTGGTCAAGGTCAAAGGTTATCGATCTGTAGGGGTATCGTATGACACTTCTTAGTGTTTCTAAACTAAAAGTAGGACAAGGTGGGTATTTAACAAGTTTAAACATGTAAGAGGTACTCAAATCAAGGACACATTTAGATCAAAATTTAAAGCTAAAAATAGAAATTGCTAGGTCATCATACTACAATTCGTAGAAATCTAAATCACTCCACTTGAAGGTCACGACGACGACGATCTCGTAAGCTATGCATAAAAAGTAGGTCATGAGTTCAATGAAGGTGAATACTCCACTACAAGCTAAAAATAGAAATTGCAATGTCACCATCCTCATCATATTACAAGGTCACTCTGCGGTCAAAAGTTTTGGCGGGAAATTTGTATGTCAAGGTCAGAAGCTAAAAATAGAAATTGCAATGTCATCATCATTATATTACAATTCTTAGAAGTCTAAA
The DNA here is from genome assembly GCA_036346205.1 of Vesta saturnalis. Classification (NCBI taxonomy): domain Eukaryota; kingdom Metazoa; phylum Arthropoda; class Insecta; order Coleoptera; family Lampyridae; genus Vesta; species Vesta saturnalis. The sequence continues at coordinate 1,436,413 of JARFJB010001247.1, forward strand.
AATAGTGTAGTCAAGGTCAAGGTCAAAGGTTATTGATCTGTATATCATAGCTAAAAATGGTCGGTTCATGTCCTCACTAAAAGGTGATTGCGTTACAGCTAAAAAGTATAGTGACAGCATCATCGTTGAAAGTAGCTTATGCGCGTAACCAGATATGTATGGTAATCAAAGAGATGGTTCATATCTGCACTAATGTAACATAGTGGGGGTCGTTTAGAGTAACAATATAAGGAAATAGTGTAATGGGTAGTGAGTGTTGTGTAAAACATATGGATGGCATACGCTCAAGAGCAATGGACCAAAGCAACTGACCTGAGAACAGCGGTGGAACGCTTGAAGCAAGAATTTTTGGCATTAGTATTCGATGCCGAACATGAGGCGGTTTACGGGCGAGGTGATTATAGTGAAGCGGAGTGTAACGTCCTAGTGAAAAAGTATGAAAAAGGAGTAACGATATGTGAAAAGTTTTTAAATTTAAAGAAAATATGTAGAACATGTTTTGTAGAAGAACTGAGAACTGTGCAATTGCATCAGTTTTGCAACGATGTAAAAAAATGGACAGCATCTCCTGATGGTAGCAGTTCATCCTCATCAGATGCAGATTAGCCTATCGATACAATTATTAAAGTACACTCTCCCCTCTACCATCAAAATCATGATGCAGTAGTATATATATATATATATATATATATATATATATATATATATATATATATATATACATATATACATAACATACAGGACCTATCTATCTGCATTGAACAGCAGCACTTTCTGTAAACCCTTCACGAACGTAAAAGAGTTTGAAGTGGGTGCAAAATACAAAGTGATTGATATGGATACAATCGACACGAAGTATGGGAAACATATTGTGATTGAAACTGAGAACTTTAAGTACATACTTCCCTTACGATTTTATGAATACTTCAAAAAAGAAGATCGCATTGAAAAGTTTAAACAATGTCTGACTGAGAAAGACGTGTACATCATCAGCGCCGGAACTGTAGGGAAGACAACTAATTTAACATTTCTGGAAAAATAATAATAATGTATGTTCATGTATAACTGTTTGAAAAAATAAAACTATATATTTTTAATTGCAAAGAATGGCTTTTATTTCTTGATTAAATGAAGAGTAGGTACATAATAATGAAGAGAGTTGTTATTGATGAGACTAAAAATGTAGTGTATAATATGGTAGTGTGGACCTTTGCTTATCGTAATGCAAGAAAAGGGCTGTGGGAAAGTTTGGCGCTGGATAGATTACGTTTCCGTAGTAAAATAAAACAATTGGGATGTATTTTATCACCCATACTACAAGAACAACACCGTGCTGAGATATATCATGATAGATTCTAAGAACTGTTCTCTCCTCTACCATCATAATAATGTGAGGTGGGGGTAATAATAATAATAATCAATATATATATATATATATATATATATATATATATATATATTTGCGGTTACAAATTCATCAATTGTTGAGGTCAACACAAGTCCAATCAAATGAATTTGAAAAGATTTTACATGGATAGCAAGAATAGCTGCAATAACTTCTTCACATGTTCGTGTTGGTGTTGTAATGATGGTGATAGTTCTACCACAGCAGCTACATCTACCGAGTGCTCTTTCCCAACTGAAAATGTACATAAGAGCACTACTGGTGAATGTTTAATTGATTGTAGCTTATATAATTTATTCGAGGTCAATTCTCCAAGAAAACACGTTGAAGTTGGATACAGTACGCACCTAAATCTTGCACCAGTTATACGAATTGTATCTACAGACGGGCTCCTTGTTATGAAAAGACAAGATTGGGAGATGCTACTCATGTGGCAAACATATCTGGAAATGAAGTTTTTTTCCTCCCAAGAGACTGAAAACCGCATTGATTGGTCAAATATCAACGAGGATATGGACATTGACCACGAGCAAAGTTCGGAATTGCTTGGCAGCAATTTTAACATTTTTTATAATTGGGAAGTAGTGAAAGGTGCATCAGAAAGACTATTAAAAAGCGTAACAATTCAGCAAAACCATGACTGTTACTGTACGTTGAACAAGAACGACACTGAAGAGCTTTTCAAATTAAAGGATATAATTAACTATCGGTTGGAATTACTGGAATCATACGGTCTCCCATGTTTCTTTCAAAATCTCATCGAGCAAGTCAACAATTACCGACACTTTCGTAAGATGGAGTATGGCGACGATGATGCAACCAATAATGGTAACATTTATGACTTTGAAAATGTATTGAATTACAAGTATGATATAAATTCTCACAATACAGTTTGTATGATGGAGCTGTTGTATTATCGACCTAGCTATTTATTGTATCACATATATGAATAAATAAAATATTGGTAAAACATCTGTTTGTTTTGATTGTAGCATTGATCGTTACCTATAAATATAGCAATTCCTCCGTCCATGGGAACAATGTTAGTTGGGAAGCGGAAAAGTGCACGTGAGGGTGGTCTGGTTAATACTCTCATTAATAAGCTACCCGTTGAGCTCCATATTCCCGGGTATCAGTATTGTGGCCCCGGAACAAAATTAGATAAACGGCTTCAGCGTGGTGATCCCGGTATTAATCTCTTAGACGCTCATTGCAAAGCTCACGATATCAGTTATAGGGATAGTAAAGACTTGGCTAGTAGACATCACGCTGATCATATTTTGGAATGAAAAGCTTGGGATCGTGTTAAGGCATCCGACGCAAAGTTAGGTGAACGCACAGCATCTTTAGCTGTAGAAGGTATAATGAAGGCAAAACGAAAGTTAGGAATGGGTGTTAGCAGAACAAAACGACCGCGTACCAGTCTATTGAAATTACGTAGAATAATTACCAAGAAAATGAAAAACAGTCCTAGAACCATAAAGGCTATAAAATCAGCTCTTACAGCAGCAAAACTTGCTGTAAAAAGGTTAGGTGGGAAGGGGAAGGTAAGCGTTCCCAGAGTAATTCAGCTGCCTAAAGAGGGTGGATTTTTACCATTTCTTATACCGTTATTTTAGGGATTATCCGCGGTTGGTGCTTTAGCTGGAGGGGCAGGGGGTATTGCAAAAGCGGTTAACGCATCTAGTAGTGCAAGGAAAATGTTAGATGAAACTTCGCACCATAATCGTACAATGGAGGCCATCGCTGTAGGAAAGAAAATCGGTGGGGCGATATTTTTGAAACCCTATCGGTCAGGAGGAGGTATGGCTTTGCACTTGAAACCAATAATAAAAAAAAACTTCAAAAATTACCGAAAAGGCCATTGACTGATGTAGAGCTAAGAAAACATGCAAGGGATGTACCATACTTTAGGGATGTGTTTATGAGAGATAATATGCCAAAATTGTCATGGAATAACGAGTCTGGTATTATTAATTTAGATAATCAAAAGGGGCGTGGTACTCATTGGGTTTGTTACAAAAAACGTGATGGAAGCGTATGGTACTATGATAGTTTCGGAAATATTCCACCACCGAGAGAAGTTCTGGACTATTTTCGCGATTACAAAATATACTATAATTACTCTCAAGAGCAACAATTCGGTACCACAAATTGTGGACATCTCTGTTTCAAGTTTCTATATAAATAGCATACTCAGTAGTTGGGGAACGTAGTCACCATGTCAATTACCTTCAGTGTAGAGGGTGTTGGTAACATAGCGAGTAATAACTTTTATCGGTGCCGTCGGTTTTTACGGTTATAATAGCATAAGGAATATACACGCTGGAAACGATAAATTTTATTACATAAAAGCGACAGAACTCAACGCTATTGAAATTCCACATGGCGCATACGAGTTGGAAGAACTGAGCATCTATATAAAAACGCACATTCCTACAAGTATCTTTAGTTTAAGGGCAAATAATAACACGCTCAAGTGCGAGCTTAGCTGTGAATTTGACAGATTTTACGCAAAAGGATTCCATTGGACGTATGCTAGGTTTTGAACCGGTGATATTGGAAGCTAACGTTTTACATATCTCTGTATTAGATATACAAATAATTAAACACACAAATATTCACATAGAGTGTAATATTGTCAAAGGCTCGTATAGAAACGGGAATCCAGCGAAGGTGCTGTATGAAATAGACGTGTCTGTCCCACCAGGCTATCGTTTAGACAAAATCCCTAGCAATCCTCAGTATTTGGAAGTCAACACCAATACTATCGGTAATATTTCAATTAAATTAACGAACCAGAAGGGTGAATTAATCGATTTCAGGGAGAGTGAACCATTTACGGTACGACTGGAACTAAAAGAACATGGACTTAAGAATTAACCAAGGTCCGTTTCCATCTTTCCTCAATGATGCTATAAATCCAGGACGTGAGCCTACAATGGTTTACTCAAACAGGGAGCGTGCTGGCGAATTAACGTCTGCCGAAAAGTACTTTTTGAAAGCTATAGAGTTAAAACCACATAGAAAAGGCAGATTCGTTAAACATCTTTTAAAGCGCACGTTTTGATGAGACCATCACCAAGTGTTGATATTCATACATATCTTCCGTACGGTTCTTCTAATTATGGATTGTCCGATGAGATCCGTATATTGATACAGAGTCATTTGGTTACCGCAACATATGATAGTTTCCTGTACATTGCAGGTAAAATCGAATGGAGTTCGGCAGTAAAAGGAGCCGGCGTAAAAACATGTTACCTAACAAACAACTTTGTACCATTCCTTTTCGAAGAAATACGCTACGAGTTAGGAGGTCAGAAAGTGGATACATGTAGAAATCCGGGTATAACGTCCGCACTCAAAGGATACGTATCGTACACATGGAATGAAAGCAAAGGTTTACAGCATTTGGGATGGTCACCGAAGAATGAGGAACCGTTACAAGTAGAACACGCTAAAAGCAACAAAGAAAAACATTTTACCGTCTGTATAAGTCTAAAACACATATTCGGAAGTATGGAAGATTATCAACAAGTTATCGTGAACATGCGACAGGAGTTGGTGTTAATACGTTCCAGAAGCGATGCTGATTGTTATAGGTACCGCAAACGACGCTAAAATAACGTTAAATAAAATTCAATGGAAGATTCCGCATGTGATGCTAAGCGACAGTGCTAAACTAAGTCTGTTCCAAAAAATCAATAAAAATACAACCATTACGATTCCGTTTCGTCAATGGGAACTATACGAATTTCCAACTTTAAAACAGACAGTCGGATATATGGCCAATTGAAACTTCCACTCAATTGGAGAAGCCTCGATGGGCAATTGTGGGTTTTCAAAAGGGGAAAAAGTTTTCAACGACAGAAAGAGCGGCCGATTTCGATAACGTAAACATTCGCAATCTAAAGTTACACCTCAACTCGGAAAGTTACCCATACGAAGCGATGCATTTGGATTTCAATGTCAACAAGTACATAATAGCCTACCAAAATTATTTAAATTTTCGTAGAGACTATTATACCATCAACAATCATGAGGATGCATTGTTTGACTATTCGCAATTCAAGACATGCCCAATATTCGTAATGGATAGCTCAAAACAAAATGAATCACTAAAACACTCGACTGTAGATGTAAAACTTGAAATGGAAGCGTTGGAGGTATTTGAAGTCGGTATCGTTACCTATTGCCTCATATTACATGATGCCGTAGTGCAATACAATCCTCTGAGGGGAGAAGTGAAAAAACTATAATATGTTATAATAATTTATTGTAATATTAGATGTATTAAATAAAGAACCATATTGACAAGTTGTGCAGTTTTATTTGGGATAGACACTGATCAACTACAACAACAACATGCGAGTAGTGGTTCAAACTCAAAAACTACCTATTGTAACTCTCGATGATTTAACTCGAGCTGCAAACAGCGAGATACAACGGCATGGAGAGTTACTTCCAAACAGCGTACGCGCTATAATTTGTGGTCCTTCCAATTGTGGGAAAACAAACACCATGCTGAGTCTCCTAACTGAACCGAACGGTCTTCGTTTCAAACACGTGTATGTCTATTCAAAATCGTTGAATCAATAAAAATATCGACTCTTGGGTGAAATTCTAGATCCCATGAAAGATATTGGTTATTATTGATGGATAGAAAAAGATTAGCGTTAACGAAACGTATAATTCAAGTTCGTAAAGCTATACAGCAAAATATGATCATCTTAAGGAGGATCGATTTACTCAAGAGGCAAATTTCACTAAAGCTTACAAACCACTCATTGAACCACTTGCAAACATCGCAAAGAAAATCGAACCGCTAGTAAAGACAGAGCCGGAGGATGTGGAGGAGGAGGTGTTCACAAAACCGTCGCCAAAACGTCATTCCTCCCCCATCAAAAAGAAAAGGTCGCCGATTCAGCAGTATGGTACCACACCGTCAATACCTTATCATTTTCGAGGAATTAACAAACGAAGATCATCTTCTTTTAGTAGTAGTAGTAATTATGTTAGTCCATTCGCACAACTTCCGTATTTTCAAAGAAATCCTCTGCGTCAAGAGACCATCGTTCCTCGAGACTAGTGTGATTGGAGAAATTACACCCCAAGTGGAAGAAAAAGAAAAAGAACATGTAGCAACTACGACCGATTCTATTGTACTCAATACTGCTGCATCGAGAGAATTTCTGGAACAATATGATCCATTACCACGGATATACATAGAGCGCATGCTAAGTGATGCATCTAATGCAATTGATACCACTTATGGAGTCCTTTACGACATTTCAAGCGATAAGTGGGCAATTGGCAAGACACCTGTAAAGATAGACGGGAAGGATTTGGTTATTAAGGGGGTTCGGTATAATGGTACGAGCGGTCTCTATGATCTAATAATGATGAATGAACCAGATAAACGTCTAATAACTAGCGAAGACGAGGCGAACCATACACAAATCTTAATTGCAACTAATGCAGCTCGTCGTGATAACAACCCGGATGAACAATTGAAAGGTACACGTGCCAAAAAATATACAGGGATAATTAAACTCTTACTGGAGAAGGTGGAGGTGAAAGAGAAAAAGGGGGGCAAAGTTACAATATTCAAAGAAATTGGGCGACCGGTTGAATACAAATACTGGAACAACGTGCATGAATTGATTCAAGATTTGGAGGTCCTATGGGCTGAAAAAATGGCCGGTAATACTGGGCTCGTCAATGATATCTAATCAGTCGTGGAAGAACTATACGAAGATGGATATATTGAGAAACCGTCCGAAAACTTTTTTAGTCAACTATAGTTCGCGCAACGATGGACAAGTTTGGACGTTCTCATGTTCACGCTAAATTCCATAAACTGCTAAAAACACTTATCATTACGGATGTCGAAAATAAGCGTTTAAGTAATGTAGCCGATCCTATCGAACGTCAAGACGCGCTAACCTTACAGCACTATCAACTGACGAGGTTCCATTTAAATGGGAACCGCTTAAGACAGGTAGCCGATCCTCAAGAAGACACCGATGCCATAAATAAAGGCTACCTCGAGTTTTGTCTTCAGTCAGTGAAGTCGCTTATAGATGGTGTTCGTAATTATGTTGAGGTAGTACAAGCAGATTTAAATGCAACTAAAGAAACATTAAGTAAATTGATAAAGGATGGAACAAGTGGTAAACGAGTTGCATAAACCGGCACGCAAAAATTTCCCTCGTAGGCGCACTATTATTAAAGGATTCGATGATCTATGGCAAACCAATTTAGCTGAATTTGTACCTTACGCCAAACAGAATAAGGGCTACAGATACATACTGGTAGTTATCGACTGTTTCTCTAAATACCTAAGGACTAGAGGTTTGAAGACGAAGACGGGTCCAGACGTTACGAACGCTATGCAAACCATTTTTAAAGAACGGACTCCTAAGAATCTGCAAACAGATGCTGGAAAAGAGTTCTACAATAAGCAGTTCGCCAATCTGATGATAAAACATAACATTAATCACTATTCCACCTACAGCACGAAAAAAGCTAGCATAGCAGAAAGAGTGATTAGGACCATCAAGAATACCCTGTATAAAAAATTTGGGCTGCGTGGAAAATACGTATGGATTGGTGCACTTCTCGAAGAAGTGACGACAGAGTACAATAATCGTAAACATCGAACAATCGAAATGAAACCTAGCGAAGTAAATGCTAACACAACGCTTAATGTATATTCGAATCTGAAAATCTTTAATAAAAACGATCGATTCATGGTGGGTAACATAGTCCGCATTAGTAAATTTAAAAGCATATTTGATAAAGGTTATATACCAAATTGGTCTAGTGAACTTTTCAAGATTGTTAAAGTACGTGTAACGAATCCGGTCACATACTTGCTAGAAGACATGAAAGGGACACCTATACTAGGAGGATTTTATGGACAGGAACTGCAAAAGGTTAAATATCCGGATGTGTATTTGGTGGAAAAGGTCATTCGACGTAAAAAGAATAAAGTGTACGTAAAGTGGTTGGGATTAAACGAATATTCATGGATCGATGATAACAATGTAGTTTTATAAGCATACTATTGTAAGGCAATAAACTCATTTGTAATTCAATAATGCCGGTAAGAACAACAAGCACTTTGGAACATTTAAATTACTGTAGAAAGCATCACTATTGGTTTAATAACGGATATAAATGTCCCGCTTGTATAGGTACCGACTAATATGAATATACATTATTGTAACATAGTATACTTAAGGAACTAACGTAGAATGTAATTTCTGTAAGAATAATAATAATAATAAAAGACCAATTGTAATTTTTATTATTTATTAATAAAAAACATACTGATACATACATATATATATATATATATATATATATATATATATATATATATATATATATATATTTAATACCTAATTATCTTATATATTAGACCTAAAGTGTTTATGTAGTCCTCAAACTTAACTGATGGCCACTTCCCCGAGTCAGGTCCGCTTGTTCAACCTAACCGTTCGCCTTGAAATCTCCGACCTTTTTCAACGTTTTCTAGAATCGAGTTATATATAGCTTAAGTGATTTAAAATTAGCATAATAAGCAGCAGTTGAAATAAATTCGTTAGTAACCCAAGTAATGTCATGATAATGTTTCTTAACATTTTCGATACTATATTGTACGGTAGGTGTAAGGTAATGGCAATTGTCATTATCGTTTAGCAAGTTACAAACATATTTTTTAAAAGAAACTTTTAAATTTAAGGAAACATTAATTTGACCAATTACATTTTCTAATTCTATATCAGTTATAAAAGCTTTTTCTATACAAACTTCTAATAACATTTTAATATAACTGTCTAACTTAACCTTTACGTTAAATAACGTGTTAATCGTATCAACACACGCTCCATCTGCATTCTCAGCATACCACTTAAAGCATTCATCAGGTATTACAATATTCCGAAGTATGTTAAGAACTAGCATATAAACCTCTACAGATCCCTTCCCCATTAAGGCACGCTTCAAATATTTTTTTTTAATTTCTTGCGAAGAATGTTGCAATTCATCATCCATTTGTTTTTCTAGAGATTGTTGATTACTCATTTTAAAATGTCTACAACAACAAAAGAAAAGTATAAGATCATGTAACATTAAATCCCCAAGGACGAGTATCGGTTAAACCAAAATGTATTAACCTTTTACCATCATAAGGACTAAGAACCACCTTATTTTGTTTTATTGTAAACACCGAATGTTTCTTTGATCTTATAAGACGCTGGTGGCGCTTTACAATCTTACAGTCGAACAAAGCCCTTTTATAATCATCTATTGCAACTTGTCTGACACTAGCCGATGTAGAACCTTTTGACTTCTTTACAACTCCGTGTTGGTTAACAGAGTATGCATACATTTTTGAGCGTAAACCAACAAACTCTAACATAATTTTACCGTTATTTTCGTCTTTCATTAATCCTGGCACTTTTTTGTTAACTAATGGAATGCTATAAACGTTATCAGGATGATAGTCTGAGGTATCAAATCTATTAATATCCTCTTTCATACTCTGATATATGTCGGGTACAGAGAAGGCATACACAAGACTGTCTGTGTCTGTATACAAGAGTTTGACATTATTTTTAAATTTCTTTAAAATATAATTATAATGAAAATCATACAAAAAGGTTTTTGAAACATCTAATACCGAAAATCCTGCATATATAGGTTTATTCAAAAAAACTTCCAATTTGTTCATTTCTATTATAACCATGTCGTTGTCAAATATAGTACAATTGTGAAAATTGGGTTTGGATATAAGTGCGCGAGCCCCAAAGCGACCTTCCCATTTTGTGACTAAACGCACATCCTTATATTTGCGCACATTTTCCATAAGTTTACCAAAAACGCTATTAATCATTAATTTAAAAAAATTCTTATCGAATTCATTTTTTGATGCCTGTCTTAACATTGTGTTCAAATCTATATATGTTTTTAACCACGCTGATTGTTTGAAACGCAAAACCCGATTTACTTTAACTAGTAAATTTAAAAATACATTTTTAAATTCCTATAGTGAAGAACGTAGTTACGTTTTGGATGCAATGTGAGCAATAATTTCTTCAATTTGGATTTGGAATACGGGGCTGGGGGTATCATGTGCTCAGGTGCCAAAGGTAGATCGCTATGGGACTCGTGCAACTCTGTGGGGTAATCCAAGTCGCAATCTATGATGTAACCAATGTCTGAATCGTTAGGATTATTTAATATATGTTCAATATTGGGCTCGTCAATGAAAGAAAATTCACCATATGGTAAAAATTCTTCCATTGTTCTTCCATAAAGGTTGTTAACATCATAATGAATTAAAAAGCTCGTTGGGGCACTAGAATCGTAGCTTTCACCCATGTATTTATTATTAGCTTTCGCGTAACGGTTGGAAAACTGCGATACTCCTCTAATACCTCTTTTGATGAACATAACCATGTCGATATCGGTTAAAAGTTCTAATCTAACTTGAGAAATTTTTAGCATTGCATCAAATGCCAAACCTGGTGCGGTATAATAATAAAGAGGGTCCAGTATATATGCACTTAAGCAGGTTTGACGAAAATTTTCAAAAACATCCGCCAAAAGTAAAACATCTGTTTTTAGACATAAATCCGAGTATTGACCTAACGTTTCAAGTCTAAACGTATTCCAAACATTAACGGCATGCATATAATCTTCATCCGTAACATCTTCGTTATGAAGCTGACTAAAAAATGCAGTTTTAGGAGGTAAAATAGTTTCATTAAGTTTATCGCAAGAGTCAACATATTCATACGGAAAGACTCCCTTACGTACTAATAAATTAAATTCATTATCATTAGTGCAATTTGATCGGGTAATATTTTTTTTATCATTTTCCAAATATGACAATTTCTCAATACTGCTACTCATGAACCTGTAGGAGTCAAGAAACCTATAGTGTATCTTTGTATTGTCTACCAATTTGGTGAAAGAAATGTATTTTTCTTTATTTAACGGTAAAAGTTTGACCTGGCCCGGAAAACCCTTTGCTAAATCGCGAATAATAAAGTGTGAATCGCAACCAGTAAGATTGTGAAATACCACAGGTATAACATGGTAGACCTTAAAATTTAAATTACAACTTATGTGTGCCAAGGATCTATACTTTCCTGTCAAATGATCGTGGTCTCTAACTTTAATATTATTTCCCGTAAACGGTTTCCTACAAATATGACATGCCACTGCGTTCTCAAAGTCTTCAATCTGATCTTGTGTTAGATTATCCATTGGTACAACCATATTAAATATATTGTTAACCCAATACGCCAAATTTAATAATTCATTAACAAACCACGTAATACAATCCTCACCCCTGTACAATTGAAATTTAGATAGTGAATTGGTATAAGAACATTTCAAATAATAAGCTATACTAAACGGAACATGTTTTTCGCATACACGTGTACTACTTCCTTCGTCATATACCAGAGAGGATTTTTCGAGTATGCTTTCAAGGTTTGTATAAATGACGAACGGTACTCTTTCTTGATATGTGAAATGTTTAAATTCTAAAAATTTTTCATCGTCACTCATCGGTAATCTAGAGTAACACGTATTAATTTCATGACAATGAGTAATATGCTTTTCTAAAAGAATGTTTGTGGAGAAATGATTCAGACATCGATTACAAAAAAAAATTTATGATCCCTATTGGATAGTTGCTTGGCAAACAAAGGTGACATACTTTTTATCCATGTAAAGTGATAAAGTGTATTACTATTATTATTATTATTAATGTAACTTAGTATGCCTTTTTCTTCTTTAGTACCACATTCGTTATTTGAATCGCAAGGTAAAATCAGTAAATTAATTGACTCTGTTATTTATTTGGTTCTTACTTAATAAAAATGGAAACACTTTTTTACCCTTTACACAATATAAGTTAATGGAAAGGTTGTTTAACTTTTCGAATTTGCTGATGTCGTTGAATTTAATAGGAAACTGAATGGATTCATAGTTTAAAATATCTCTAAAATGAGGATAACTGTTAACTCTATCGTTATGATTGGAATAAAGCAGATGCTATGGCCCACAAGAAACAATATTCGTCATTATTTTTTACATTAACAACTGCCCTCTTCATTGATATGAAATTAGGTACTTTAACATACGTTGAAACGCCCCCCCTTATAGGAATATAACTATTAATATTAACCTTTAAGTGTAAAATTTCTTGCAATGGCCATCCCGAATCCCTTTCCGCAAACTCTTCTAATTTTGGTTGCAGTTTATCGAATACATGAGTTTTGTACCATTGTTTAAGATCGGTACCAACATCTATAATTGGATTTTTGGATGCAAACGTTTTTAAGTCAAGCTCAAGATTTTGGGGTTGAATGAAATGACATGCTAAAACAACATTTACTTTCAGCATTGATTGCCGTAACATTGCATTAATTTTTCTTGAAAAACTTTTATAAGCACATTTCAAGAATACTAACGGGTCTTTAATATTTAAATTGACTATAATACCTGTAAGTAATCTACCATTGAAGCAGGATTGTACATCGTGCCACTGCAAGTTACGTGAACTGATTGCTACACCAGCGCCTCTTTTATCTAAAGTGTGCCTTAATTGCTTTAATTTTGTCAGGTAACATTTGAGAATTGATAAATTACTTTCAAGTCTACGCGGATTTTCATTTACAGTATACATTTGAATTTTAATAATTTTTTTTAAATACCTGATATTATTTCTTAACATATGAATGTCTGGTTATTTCGTCCTTAGTTTTCAATAATTTAATAGCATTGCGAATTACCTTAATTAATTCAGTACTTGTAACCGAAACCGAATTTATATTCATATCTAATTATTTTAAGTGGTTATTTACCTTAGAAGCTATAATATTCAATGCAAACAAGTATTATTTAAATTCACACACACGAACAATTTTAAATCAGTGTAACTGGGGAGTAACCGTTTTGTTAACTATTTCAGACTACAAAAACCCTTTAGGACTATTACAAAGACAATTGTCGGAAGGTAATCACTCTTTAAGTTTAAGCTGCGATATCTGTCATCTTACCGTACATCATCGGTTTATATACCTTTTCAAGTTAACGATAGAGGGTACAATAACCCGAAGGTCAACGAGTTTATGGAACATTGATGTCCTTCAAAAGATAAGAAATAGAGCAAGGTTATAAAATAGTAAAGCGCATAAGACAATACATAATGTAGCAAGACCGCTTTTCAATGCCGTAAGAGATTGTCAACTAAAGCGCTTAGAGTTGCCCCAAAAAAAAAATTGGCAAAAAATGTAATTTGACACCCCAAAATTGCCAAAAATTGTAATTTGACACCCCAAAATTGCCAAAAATGAAATTTGACGCCCCAAAATTGCCAAAAAATGTAATTTGACACCCCAAAATTGACAAAAATGTAATTTGACACCCCAAAATTGCCAAAAAATGTAATTTGACACCCCAAAATTGCCAAAAAATGTAATTTGACACCCCAAAATTGCCAAAAAAATGTAATTTGACACCACAAAATTGCAAAAAAATGTAATTTGACACCCCAAAATTACCAAAAAATGTAATTTGACACCACAAAATTGCAAAAAAAATGTAATTTGACACCCCAAAATTGCCAAAAAATATAATTTGACACCCCTAAAATTCTCTATACTGGATATAGATAAAATTTTTTAGGTATTTACTACTAATTTTATAGATCACATATTCACCTTGGTTTAGTCCCTTAACCTTATTTAAGTTAACGAACTATTCCTACATATGTTTGATCATTACCCTTATCATTTCCGTTTGTTTTACCAACGTTAACAAAACCTATACGTATAAAAGTTAACAAAATGCTGACACATATAGTCGTTCATTATCCTTATCATTTTCGCTTGTTTTGCCAACGTTAACAAAACGTATACGTATAAAAGTTAACAAAATGCTGACACATATGTTCGTTCATTATCCTTACCATTTCCGCTTGTTTTGTCAACGTTAACAAAACCTATACGTATATATAATTTGAACATTACACTTCTTATTCAGTTATTATATATACGTGCACATAATAGTCTATATATATATATATATATATATATATATATATATATCTTACAATGGCATCACCGTCTAAGAAAACCAAATTGAGTCCCAAGAAAACTCAGAATAACGAGCAAAAACCTCAAATTCTACAGAATTTGTTACTACAATCTTCTGTATCGCTACCTCAGCCACCGCCTGCTGATATCCCGGTTACCAGCATCCGGGATAGCGATATAGAGGACGATTTTACCCGCTACTTTGAAAAGTAAGTTACTTATTTCTAAATGTATGTTTAGTTATTGCATTATTAATGTGGTTCATTTTCCACTTACAGTATCACTCCTGCCACTACCGTGGCTGCAACACCGGGGTGGATGCCTGGGGGAAAAATTTAACCCTACTGGACATACCGTCCCAAGGACAGCAGCTCCCCGAGGCAGGCCAACCCCTCGAGCCTGCTGTCAAGTTAAATCGATTAAGGGAGACGAATTTAGAATGGATTCGAGAACTATACATCTCAAACCAAGAGCGGGTGATTGAAATTCGAAATCGTGTGGCTCGACTAACGATGGAGTTAGCTGAGGCCACCGAAGAGTTGCTGTACGCTGAAAAGACAGGGCGAAATGCCGAATTAGTGTTTAGGGCATTACATAATATGGACCCTTAGTTTATATATTAAGTAATTAGTTATAAGGTTAGTCTTTTTTTTTAGTAAAGTAAGTAAAGTGTAGATGTTTTAAATAAATAAATGTTTTAATTCTTTTTACTTTTTTTCCTTAAGGTAAAATATTCACATCATCTATCACTATAAAGTGTACAGATTATGAATCAAAAAAAGTATTGCAATTTTACATGTGGGATTAAACATAAACAGTAAATTGTATGATACAGTTAAAAGTGATACTTCATTGAATATATTACTCACATGCAGACAACTTGCGCTACAAACAGTTGCATAAATAAATTTTTTTTTTCGTTACATGATTATCCATTTATTTCATTAAATATTGTACCTAAATACAGTTTTTAAAAGATTCTTCTTCTTATAGGATATAAATTTTCGTAATGAAACATCTAACTCGGTAACGTAATATTGAGAATATGAACAAAATCCTCAAATTTTACATGATTTAAAAATGTACATACTTTTCTTAAAACAATCATTAGAAATTTATATGTGAAAATGCGAACTTATGATTTTATAATGTAGTTAAATCAATCTTCATAACACATTACTTATTTATTTTGCAACTATATGTCACTTCTTATTTTTAAACTCTTAATCTTCAGGTTCACCTCGTACATTTCCAACGTTCTCATTACTTCTCTAATTTTCTTTAAAAGTTCATCTATTTCTTGCTGCCCCTTATATCGATATAATAATTCCCTCTGCACCTTTTTAATTTTCTTGTTGAGAGTTTCTACTTCGCGATAATTTACTTTCACCATTTTCTTTGAAATATATTTTATATGAATAACCAGTTACGTACGTTCCCTACTTTATCAATGATATCTTTCTCACAAAGAGGCAATCTTATATATATATATATATATATATATATATATATATATATATAGTTCCCTCTCATTTTAACACTGAGTCGTTACTCTTGTTGACCTCTGATTGATCTTGAAGTTTTGAAAGTCGTAACCTTGAAGTGAAGTATTCACCTTCAATGAACTCATGACCTACTTTTTATGCATAGCTTACGAGATCGTCGTCGTCGTGACCTTCAAGATGAGTAGATTTAGATTTCTACGAATTGTAGTATGATGACCTAGCAATTTCTATTTTTAGCTTTAAATTTTGATCTAAATGTGTCCTTGATTTGAGTACCTCTTATGTGTTTAAACTTGTTAAATACCCACCTTGTCCTACTTTTAGTTTAGAAACACTAAGAAGTGTCATACGATACCCCTACAGATCAATAACCTTTGACCTTGACCACACTATTTTTAGACTTCTAAGAATTGTAATATGATGATGACATTGCAATTTCTATTTTTAGCTTCTGACCTTGACATATAAATTTCCCGCCAAAACGTTTGACCGCAGAGTGACCTTGTAATATGATGAGGATGGTGACATTGCAATTTCTATTTTTAGCTTGAAGTGGAGTATTCACCTTCAATGAACTCATGACCTACTTTTTATGCATAGCTTACGAGATCGTCGTGACCTTGAAGTGGAGTAGCTCCTGCCTTACATTACTACTACCGATATATGCAATGTGTACGATCACCTTGACCTTGAGCAGAAACACTCGTAGAAAAAGTATAGTAGAAAAGTGGAGGAGCTCCGGTCGTACATTATTACTAAAAGCTGCAAAATTTCATCAAAAGTCTTTTGACTTTCTGTAATTTCTAAATTTAAATCTGAACGTATAATAAATTTTTCACAAGGTAAATCTTTTTCTGTTGCTGAAATACCACGTAACTGAATTCTATATTGATCCTGAGTTAAACATGGTTTTATTCCACGAGAAAGTAATTCTGAAACCGCTTCATACTTCTTTAAATGTTGAGCATTCATTTTGAATTATAGGTACGTAAAATTCACAAAAATGCAATAATATAAACACACAATAAATGTAAACATAAGGTATAACACAACATATATGAAAATAAATCCTGTAAATGTAAACATAATACACAAAATCAAAATTCATAATACAAATGTATACAGTAATGTAAACGTACAATGCACATAAGAAAAATTCAATATAAATATACACTATAAATGTAATGCAAATACTGACTACAACTACATCAAAGCCCCACGTTTGTAAAGCCAACTTATAACAAATAAATAATTAGGTATGATTGATTATTATATTAAAAAGGTAAATTGTTCCACGGTCTAGCTCAGTGACATACAAACTTATTAAACTTACTGTAATTGAGAACTCATTGATTTTCAGGTCGTGAGGGAGGTAGAGATATATCCGTAGGTATACCCAGTAACGCATTTGTTTTGTTGGGCGCCACTCAATTTATAGGTTTAATAGTTAAAATACAACAAAAATTGAGAAAGTTATTAACATAACAGGTAATCTGAAAAAACACTAAATAACTGTATTTAGATGTATATTTAATAAAGCAAAATGTCTTATTAATATCAGCAGAAAATAACTAAAACAATATTTCTCGTAAAACTTTACCCTTTTAAAATTACTAAATTAAAAACAACTATACAAGCTCAAATTCTATACTTAATTAAAATTGAAAATGTAATATGATTAACACTGTATTTAATAATAAAACGTGACCTACGTCGACAAATGTTATGAACTGAAATGTTTTTATCTTAGAAACAGAAAACAGCTGTTCCTTTATAATCGCATCAAAATAATACTATACTGATTTGTTTACTTCCTTAAACTTATTAAAAGGATACGCATTACTTACAAGTACTCAAAATAAATATAACTTCGTCTTAAAACGAACTGTAGCATGAGAAATTCATTCCCCACTCATAAGATAAACATACGATAATTTCCGTTTGCCAATAACGTACAAATAAACGAACTGTAGACCATATATGAAGGTAACGTAAGGTCCATAATATGAACGTAAGGTAAGGTACGATAATTTTCATTTGTCTTCAACGTGCAAATAAACGAACTGTAGACCATATAGGTAAGGTAATTTTCATGTTTTCCACATACCAATAATGGAAAAACTACAAACGCAAACTAAAAGTAAGCGGTAATGATATAAATGTATCCCTATTTTTAATTAGTCAAGATAAAAATTGCATATCATCATGGTCATGCACGACATTTTATGATTTTTTTCGTGACGTCATTCAGCACACTTTTACAGCGAACAAAATTCTTAAAAGTTTAGCTTTGTCTTAACACAAGCGGTTTCCTTAATGTAGAAGCGTACCCTTGTACACTTCTTTGTTCCCTAATAAATGTAATATATACAAAAATGTAATTAGAAGCCCTACATACCTTATAAAAGGGAAGCAAAACTTAAAACGTAATGTAATGAACTTTGTGGCAGAAGAGATGGAAAGGAAGTGAATCAAGCGTGTTAAATTAGGATTTGCGCACAAAACTTAGGCCATACGATACTATATACAGAGGTACTCGTAATTGTGTACACTAAAGTGAAAATATCGAAATACATTCCAAAATTTAATTATTGAAAGAAAAAAGATACCACCGCAATGTAAATATATTTACCAATAATAATACAAACTCAAAACTTAAATTAAGGTAACGATAGACAAGAATTGAAACTAACTAAGATAACGATAGCCAAGGATTGGCATGTTACGTAATAACTTAAGATCTCTTGTTATGAACCTAATTCTATATTAACTTCGTTTCATTGTTAAAACGACCATCACTATAGTTTCTACGAAATATCCAGTACTGATGCCAATAGATAAATTTGTTTATCATTCTGGTGATCTTCATTATGAAAATTTTATTTCTTTCTCTGGAATAGCCACTAAAAAGGCAAGTTAGTATTCCTACTGGTATAGTTGACACATATATCTTTTTCTGTGACGCGGGCACAGTACTATATTGCAGGTGGAGTCATTCAGGTCTCGAGCTTAACATAGATGATAAAAAGTTTGTGCTTGCAAGCGAAGTAATTGGTCACCATACAACTAGGAGTGCCGCAGTTAGAGTGACTATACCAGAGTTTGTACATTTTGCAACTGCGACGCTGTTCCATGTAGAGATCGTACTAAAATCTACAGTGATAAAAGAGTAAGCTGATGTTGTTGAAGAACTGCACAAACCAGCAAGAAAAAATTTTCCGGGGCGTTGTGTGGTACTTAAAGGTTTAAATGATGTGTTTCAAACTGATTTAGTAGAAATGATACCATATGCTTGAGTAAATGAAGGATTTCGATATATTTTAGTAATAATAAATGCATAGGTCTGGGCTTATCTCATCAAACCCAAGAATGGTAAACTAGGTAAACTAGTTTGGAGGTTTATAAAGAAATTTCTATATATTTGGAATTCCCAGCATATCAATCTGATGTTTACTTCAACTTCCATTAAAATTGCGCAATAAATTTAAAGTGATGAGTCCTTATCTGCTGAAGTTCCAGTGACACCCAAAATGTAAAAGAAATTACTCCTGGTATTTCATATTGTTAATTAATTCACATTATACTTTAAGACAATTAATTAGAATCACTAAAATTAGTTTTTAAACATTATAATCAAATTAAGTATCGTAATAAAACTCATCGTTTTTATCGTTTTTACTTGTTATTTTCACGAGTTTTCGTGACTTTTCTGTTTTTAAAAACGTCCGAGGTTACATTATTTATTTTCAAGTTTGAAGCAACACCTTTTTTTGTAAAGCGAAAATATCTAAGCAATTCTATATTTGTTAATAAGCAAATCAAACCTAGACCTATTAATCTACCGATGAGCAAGTGGCATAAAATCTTCTGGTTATCCATAATTTTCCATAGCTAATTATAGCTCTGGGCTAGAAGTATTTAATCATAAGTGGGAGAATATTTATACGACCCTGTTAAGATTGCAATTATCCCTTGATTGCCCATAAGTATTGGCAATTCCTGCTTGTCAAACACCGCTCCATTACTCACTCTTATATCCACCAAATTTTACGACTGGTTCAAAATTGAATTGGGGTGACAGACCTACACTAACATACCTCGTTATACTTTTATTTAAAAAATACTGCGCGTTGTTAATTAAAATATCACGACATCCACTCACAATCTTCGTCTTTGTAATATGTTCTCCATTACATACGATACTGGTTTCACATGTACTCCCTCTGTATTTATATCCTACCTTCCCTTCTATTAGTACCGTCAAGGTTACCTAGTGAACTCGACAACCATATACCAACTTATTCTCGTGGGCCCACCGTTTTAGGGTTTTCTTTCAAGGCTTTGTTTAATGTTAATGTGGTCACACCAACAACTGTGAAGGTTTTCCCCACGACCTTTACAGCCCAACATTCTCAAGGCTTCCACAATTACAAGGTCCTCTCCTACTCACGTTTTTCCCATTTCAAAGCTTGCACAATACCAAGGTCAATCGTGTTATTTTACAAGGTGATCTACACATATTTCCCTACAAGGTCATTTTTAACTTTAAAATTAGGGAGAGCTACACACATGTATCAACGTGTTATCTCTACGAGTTTCATTATGTCTGATACCCTACCTGGGTTGAGTTTAGAAAAAAAGGGGTTACTACCTTCTACGACAATAGAAGCGTTAAGGAATATATATGAAGATGTCCAGTGGAATACGGAACGGTTTGCCAAATTAGATAAAAGAATTTGGTACTTCCACCGTCATGCCTTCATGGGTAATTTGGGATATTATTCACACACATTTGCCTTTCATACTCGTTATCACCCTGCTGGTCATATGCATCTATGCTATGAATGATTCAAAGTGATTACCGAATTATTGACCACCATACACATATGGATACACGAGTCGCAATTTACCAAATGTCCCACCAAGAATACTGGTGCTCATCATGTAGAGCAACCCTAACAATGCATACTCTGCGGT
Organism: Vesta saturnalis; assembly: GCA_036346205.1. NCBI lineage: Eukaryota > Metazoa > Arthropoda > Insecta > Coleoptera > Lampyridae > Vesta > Vesta saturnalis. The sequence goes on from JARFJB010001247.1 coordinate 1,457,421, forward strand.
GAAGTATATTATTTGGATAAATAGTGTTTTTTTGATAATGTATATATTGTACATAATAAATCATTTCCTAGTATCTTACTGTGTTGTACGGTGAGAATGTGTGCGACGTGCCACCAACCTTTTATTATTCTCAGTATTACAATTGTTTCGATAAACGTTTACTTACGTAACGAACGTACTCTGGAGTTCCCCTACCTTCATCGCTTGCAGCAGCAGGGTTCATTGCCACATCTGCAGACGATACAGTTGAATGCTTCATGTGTGGCGTTAGAATAAACCGATGGCAACCATTTTCCGCTACAGGAACACCTCCGATGGGCGCCACACTGCATGTACGCTCAATTACTTGCACCACGTCGACGCAGGTGTAATGATACAGAAGTGGAAAAGACCTTTTGCACTTGTACTAAATCAAAATGTTTTATTCCTAGACAAAATCATATATATATATATATATATATATATATATATATATATATATATATATATATATATATATATATATATATATATCACGCACTATAACCGTGAAACAGTTTTGGCTGCTTCCATTTTGAAGCTTTCTTAATCCTTCTTTTGGGATGGATTAGTTCCTTTTCTCACTTTCCTTCTATAGATTCCTGTTTATCCTGGCGTTTTCCGCTATTTTGTTCCATTCTATCCTATTTGTGCATTTTGTTTCCAGTTCTTTATTCCCAGCTTATTTAAATCCTCTTCCACTTTTTCCAGCCATCTTATTCTGGGTCTTCCTCTTTTCTGTTTTCTACAGGTTCCCATTCAGTTATTATTCTTATTGCTCTTTTTGTCCGCCCTCATTATGTGACCTAACCATTTTATTCTTTGTGCTTTGATGTATGTGATGATATCTTCTCCTTTCATTTGGTTGATAATCTCAAAGTTCATTCTTGGCCTGTATTCGTTTTGTTCAGTCTTTATTGGTCCTAATATCCCTCTTAATATCCTCCTCTCGAAGATTCTAAGATCCTCCTCCTCTTTCTTTGTCATTGCCCAGGTTTCCGCTGCATACACCACTACTGGTCTAATTAGTGTTTTATATATTTGTATTTTTGCGTTTATACTTAAGTTTACACTATTTAACAGGTTTTTATTCGTGTAATATGTTTTATATCCCACTTGTATTTTATGTTTAGTTTCTTCCTTGCTGCTGTTGTTTATGTTATTAATTTTAATGCCTAAGTATGTGAAAGTTTGCACTGTTTCAAAACTGTAATTTTTAATTTGTAATGGTTCCTCACTTGCTTTGACACTGTTATTAAGTTTTAAGTATTTTGTTTTTTGTTCATTAATTTTTAACCCTTTTTTTGCTGTTTCTTCTTCTAGTCTCATTACCGCACTTTCTAAGATCTTCTTCGATCTACTTATTAACACCACATCGTCGGCATATGCAATGATTTGTACGCTTTTGGTATTTATTGTGCCGCTTATATCAGCTTTTCTAACTGCGCTTTCCAGGACTAAGTTAAACAGTATGGCTGATAACATGTCTCCCTGCCTAACCCCTTCCTCTACCCTGAAGCTCTCAGTTGTTGTATCTTTAATTCTTACTGTTGCTGTTGTGTTTTAGAGTCATTTCAATTAGGTTGACTAATTTTTTTGGTATCCCTCTGCATATCATTTCCTCTGTTATACTTTCTCTTCTCACCTTATCGAAGGCTTGCTTGAAATCTATGAACAAAAGGTGTAGGGTTATGTTGTGTTCCTTTGCTTTTCCTAATATTTGTTGCATTATATGGATAGCGTCCGTCGTTGACCTCCCAGGTCTAAAACCTTGTTGATAGTCGCCAATTATATTCTCCGAATATTGCTATAGCCTGTTTTAATTATTTTCGATAGCACTTTATATGTAGTATTTAGTATCATTATTCCTCGGTAGTTTGTGCAGTCTTCAATATCCCCTTTCTTGTGTATTGTAAAGATAATGCCTTTTCTCCATTCTTCTGGCATAACTTCTTCTTTCCATATCTTGCATATTAGTTTATGAATTTCGTTGTGTAGGGTTTCTCCTCCATGTTTGAGTTGTTCTATTATTATCTCGTCGCATCCTGGTGTTTTATTATTTTTCATCTTCATTATCGTTTCTTTTATTTCTTTCATTTCTGGTTCCTGGACTGTTTCATCGTTTATGTTTATGTCTTGTGTTACCTTTGTTTTTGACAAAATCATATACTTGAATAATAAACTGATTAAATTTGTACATGTCTATGTTTATAGAACAAATAAATATATTAACATATCAATGTATTTTATATATTGTGTTTATTGTTAAAAATGTGGTATCAGACAATCCAAAAAATTTTTTGGCTGGCCTTGGTGAAGTGAAATAATTATATGACCATTAGTAGGTAAGTTGCGCAAATGGATTTGAAAATGTATAACCTTCAAAATGTGTGAGAGAAGAACGCCCTCGATATTGCACCACTTGTGAAATCTGTGACCTTGCTATTGTGTAACCTTGGGCATGTGGGACCTTGAGAGTGTGAAGACCTTGAGAATGTGGGACTTTGGAAATGTGGTGTGTTCCAAAGGTCTCCAATCTTACCTACTCGAAAATCCTAATACAAGCTCAAAAAGAATTGCTGATGATACTGGTATTAGCCGTACAAGTGTAAGACGGACTCTTAAAAATTATGTTTCGCCCATTCTATATCGAGCTTCATCAACATTATTACGGTACCGATTTTCAACGACGCATAGATTTTTGCACATGTGCTCTTGAGCGAGTTGGAGACGAAGAAATTCTTTTCAACTTCGTTTTGTTCACCGATGAACCAACTTTTCAAAAATAGTGAATCGACGTAACTTCTATTATTATGATAAAGGAAACCGTCACTCTAATAGAACAGGTGACCATCAGAATCGGAGGAGTTCAAATGTGTATGGTGGAATGGATGGTGGTAACGTTATAGGGCCTTATTCTTTTATGGACTTTTGTATTCTGTTTGAGAACATCCCTCTAAATATTAGAAGAAGAATGTGGCTCCTTGCCATTTTCAACACATAGTCATAAATTTTCTTAATAGAAAGTTTCCAAACAAATGGATAGGGGCCAGCTAGATCCCCGGATCTTACCGCCGTCGATTTTTTTATGGGGAATTGTACAAAAGTTATCTTACCACCGCAGATGGTATGAAGATGAGAATTACAAACGCGTTCGCATCAATCACACCAAACGTACTGCGGAATGTCAGAAGCCCATTTGAAGAGAGAATTGGGCTTTGTGTATACAAGTAAACGGAGGTCGTATCGAAAATTTACTATAATACCTTTGTATTGGTCTTTCGCTTTTGTAGTTTTAGATCAAAACAAAACAAAAATGAAAATAAATCTTTAACACCCTGTATCTCAAAAATCAAGGCCTTGTAGACTAATGCTTATATAAACTTTTTTCCTTAAAAATGACTGAGGAATCCTCCTGTAAAAACACTTATTAAATAACACCCAGTATATATATATATATATATATATATATATATATATATATATATATATATATATATATATATATATATATATATATATATATATATATAATATAATACACGCGCTCGCACGCTCATGCACCCATCCACCCACGCTCGCACGGACGCACTCACGCACGCACCCACGCACACACTCACTCACACGCACGGACGCACGCACACACAAACACAAACGCAAACACAACACGAACACAAACACAAACACAAACACAAACACAAACACACACACACAAACACACACACACACACACACACACACACACACACAAACACACACACACACACACACACACACACACACACACACACCACACACACACACACACACACACACACACACACACACACACACACACACACACACACACACACACACACACAGTGTCCCAAGTAGAGTAGGATAGTGTGGGTATCTTTCTTATTATTAAAGATAGAGATTTGGTTAAATGGGCAATATTGTGTAATCTTTTGGGCCGATTTCGATTCCGTTGAGAAATATTTCAATTTCCGAATAGTTTCAAAATTATTTAAAAAAACACAAAAATCGCCGATTTCTAGAACTTCAAATAGCTCCGTAAGTATAAAAGCTACGAAAAGAAATTTCAGATCAAAGTTACTTACTTCGATGAGGCACATTTAAAAATGATGTCAAAATAAAATTCAGTATGGCGGTTTCCAAGATATTAATAGCAACTTTCTTATTTTAAGTATGCGCCATATTGAATTTTTACACAATTAAATGGGATTTTTTTTCTCTTTCCAACAATGTATAACAACCTATGTACGAGTAAAAAATTATAGGAAATATTAATTGTTTTTGTTTTAAATCAAGTAGCCATGATTAACAATTTGCAAGTAAAAATTATTTATTAAACAAACTAAACACAACGATACACCGTGATATTAGTAAATGCTAAAACCATAATACATTACAATAAATGTTCAAAGTGCTGGCCGCTTTCATGTACACACAATCGATACCGTTTTACAACACTGTTAGTAACTGTTCGCAATATACTTCGATGAACATCGTTAAAGGCCGCCACCACTCCTTCACGTAGTTCTGCATTATTGTAATGGAAATTACTACCATACACTTTATTTTTTATAGTGCCCCATAAATAAAAGTCCAGAGGCGTTAAATCTGCGAATCTGGCTGGCCACTGGTTAGGTGTATTGGTGGCAATTACTGTATTATCAAAACGGTCATTTAAATATCGGATAACATTGCCAGCATTATGTGCGGGCGCCATCCTGCTGAACATTTTGTGCTAAAGGTAGATCATCTAATCAATCTTCAAGATATGTTTGCTGCGCTGTTAAGGTTCCATAAAAAATTATAGGACCAACTAAACGATTTCCCAATATGCCATAAAAAACATTAAAGCCGAAACGAACCCGGTTGCGCCGTGTAACCACTATGTGTGGATTTTCCTGTGCCCAATGGTCTTATTATGGCGATTAAATAATCCACAATTGGAGAAATAGGATTCGGCAGTCCATAAAACTTAATTTATTTTCATTTTCTGTAATTTTATTTTAAAACCATTCACAAAATGCTGTTCTACGGATATAATCATTTGGTCGCAAAGTCTGCGCAATGTGTAAGTTATATGGGTGGAAATTGAGTTTTTTTTAAATTCTCGATGATTTAGTCTTAGACACATTAACTTGAGTTTCAATTTCTCGAGTCGAAATATTCGGATTTACTTGCACACAAGCTAAAGTTAATTCCTCATCCACGTGTATGATCCTATTGGGCTTTTTAAGACATCCATAATGCTGCATATTTGAATCTAATCAAATATTTTCATGTCCGGTTGCCTACGCTCTGGAAAATTTGTTAGATGTTCTGGAGCAGCACGACGGGAGTTTTTGTAGCACTTTATGTATGTACAAAACATATCATACTGTTCATTTGTCGTAAAGGTCGCCATTAGAAATAATTAAAGAAAAACAATTATTATTTACACAATCAATAAACTAATACAACTTGACAGTTAGTCGTATTATAATAAATTTTGTTTTATTGTAAATCATGGCTACTTGATTTAAAATGAAAACAATTAATATTTCCCATAATTTTTTATTCATATATAGGTTGTTATAAATCGTTGAAAAGAAAAAAAAAATCCATTTAATTGTGAAAATGTAAACTTTCACCATTAACACTCATAATAAAATACTTATCTTTTTTGGGATTTTTTAATGGTGTACTTTAAATTATACAATCTAAACGTTTCGATAACACTTACAGTTATCTTCGTCAGTAGTAATGTTTGTTAAAAATTGTTAAAGATGTAGTAAACAATTTGAAAAATTAAAATATAAACATGTTTATGTTTTAATTTTTCAAATTTGACAAAATTAAAACATAAAACATGTTTATGTTTTAATTTTTCAAATTTCACAAAATTGTTTACTACATCTTTAACAATTTTTAACAAACATTACTACTGACGAAGATAACTGTAAGTGTTATCGAAACGTTTAGATTGTATAATTTAAAGTACACCATTAAAAAATACATTTAATTGTGTAAATATTCAATATGGCGCCCATTTAAAATAAGAAAGTTGCTATTAATATCTTGGAAACCGCCATCTTGAATTTTATTTTGACATCATTTTTAAGTTTAGAACAAAATTTTAACTGATAATTATTAGTGACACTGAAGGTAATTTTATAATAAACATTAGAAACCATAGCAACACTATGCGGATTTATGTTAAAAAAATATGTAGTACACTGAATTCAAAATGCATTGATACGTTTAAAAGCAAATACCTAAGAAACTATTAAAAAAAGACTCCTGACAAGTACATCTCTTTTGTTGAGAAAGTATGAGAGATTAAGATTTTTCGATCAATTATTGCATACAGGGTGGCGCAAAGATTTTCTGACAGGTTATTTACTAAAATAATGCTGTATGTGGCGCCCTCTACAAGTCTGTCCAATATTAACGGCATAATCTTATTTCTCATACAAAAAAACCCATATACCAAATTTCATGAAAAAATCTAAAAAACTTCTTAAGCAATAAGGAAAAATAGAAAATAAAAATACAACTTTGACACCCTGTATCTTTTTACCTATCAATATTTGGACTAAGGTATGTTCAGTTCAATCGATATATTTTGGGCGCTAGTATCTCCAGTTTCGAGATTTCCCAACCTTTCATAGACACCCTATATATACGTTTTTACAATACAATAATTGCGTACGCATATATGTTTAATTGATTACATGTGTTTTGTACATTTAACATAAGGGGCAATATGAATAAGTTAACAATATCCGTATCGTGACTGACGTCCCTATTTGCTAATATACCTTGAAATAGGCATAAGAAAGTTATATCCATGCCCACATCCGATTTTTCAAATCTGTTTCTAATTGTATGATCGCTACCTTAAGCGCGGGTCACACTAGGCTGGTTGTCAGCTGCTGCCGACCAGCGGCTGGCAGTAGCACCAGCAAGCAGCGGCTGGCAACCCGGTCACACTGCATGCTACTACTCGCCATTTCGTTTAGTCACTTTCAGCAAGCATGTCGTCTGTAAATCTACGTAAACGAATAATTAAGCAGTTGTTAAGAGTAGGTGTGAGGGAGCTTTGTTTTGAAATACTAAACGAGCTTAACGAGCATCACTACCAACTTAACCGCAATCAGAGATGTTGGTGGGTTAGGCCATGGATAAAAAGAAGGCAAGAATTAGGAGCGTCTTCGAGACTTCTTCAAGAGCTGAAAGGAGAGGATCCACAAACATACCGAAATGTTTTAAGAATTTCAAGAATTGTTTATCTTAATTGAACCTTTGATAAAAAAACATTTTCTTTTTAACTGATTCAACTGTACATAGAATATCTGCTGATATTAAGTTTTCTAATAAATTTGTATACGACGCGTCTTTTAAGTTTCGATTCAAATAATCTTTAGACGAAACGTCCCACAAACACGGATAATTTTGAAATATATTTAAAAAAGAAATTATTTCTTTTCCTGTCCACTTTAATTCGGTCATTATTAATAATAATAATTAACTAACACAGACAAATATTAGTAATTAAAGATAGTAATAACAGAACATACATCGACGTAAACTATAACTACAAGAATATTAAAACTATTAAGAACCACGTGCCACGGGGCTGGTTTACTCGCCGCTGATGCGCTACTTGAGTGTTCAGACTGCGCTGCTCGCTGGCGCCACCGGTTGCGAATGAGTCACGTGACCTGCTAGTAGCCGCTGCCGGGCTACCAAAATAGAACATGCCAATTTCACCAGCCGCTGACAAATACTCGCCGGCTGGTAGCGCCAGCGGCGAATTTCATGCTGACATCAAGCTGATTGATGGCTGACAGTAGCGGCTTCCACAACTCGCGGCTGGCAGCCAGTCTAGTGTGACCCGCGCTTTAGACAAGGAAAGTTCTTTAGATCGCCACACACAAATTAGTTCCATCCAAAAATTAAGTTTTGTGGAGCTTAAAGTAGTTCGTAAGAAAAAAACTGATATTGAACTATTATTATTAATTTAGGTTATGTTATTGCACTTACTTAATTTAATACATTATGGAAGAAAAAAAGAAAATATGTATTAATGATTTATCAAACGTAAATAATTTGTGTAGAGCGTGTTTAACGAAGAGTAAGCAAATGATACAGTTAGATTCAAATTATCAAAATAAGCTTGAAGAGAGTGATATAACAATTTGGTATGTTTTGGAACATACAATGGGGATACAGGTATACCTTACTTTATATTAATAATACAAAATTAAAACTTTCTTTTAGATTACATCAGACGAGAGGTATCCTTCCTACATATGTCCTATGTGCTTAAGTCTTATTAGGGTATGCTACAAGTTTAAATTACAATTTGAAAATTCCCAAGAATTATTAAGTAATTATTTTAATGAAAGTCACCCAGCTATTGAGACATTACAACATTCTTCCTTGTCCGAAGTTGATTTAATATCTAACCAAGGGGTGTATGATCTAAAGGAAGTATTTGTTGTTGAAGAAGCTAATGATGAATCTCCAAACTTTGATGGATTTTTAAAAAATCTTGGAAAAGAAGTTTCAGCTAGTTTTGTAAATAATCATAATATTAATAAAGACATAGTTATTTGTGATAATAGTGTTGAAATAAGTGTTCTCGATTCAAATTTATGTGAAAATGACAGTGTATTATGTGCAATTTGTGATGAAACATTTTTTAATAAGCCTGATTTAATACAACATATCAAAGATGTGCATAAAATAAGAAGTGATCAATTTGTTAATGAAGCTTGTTATTCCGTTAAAAAATCAATATCAGATTATTGCCAGAACAAGCCAAAAAAACAGTATTCATGTTCAGAATGTCCAAAATCATATTTTAATTCACCTGCTTTACAACAGCACATCGCTGCTATTCATAAAAATAATCGTGTTTATTTATGTACTATATGTGGTAAAGATTTCAATTATTCAAATGCTCTAACGTATCATATGCGAATACACACAGATGAACGTAAATATCAGTGTTCATATTGTGGTAAATTATTCAGAATGCAATGTGGCTTAAATAGACATTTACGAACACATACTGGAACTAGACCTTATAAGTGCAACTATTGTGATAAAGCATTTAGATCAAAAGGGGAAGTTGATTGTCATGAAATGAGTCATACAGGATATCGTCCTTATCATTGTAAATATTGTGGGAAAGGATTTACAAAGACTTATAATTTAAAAATCCATCTTTTAAGCCATAAAGGGCCACATTCATGTGACGTTTGTAATAAAACTTTTATTGAACACGAATTTTTAAAAATTCATATCGAAAGCACTCATTTAAGAAAAATAAATTCCGATGAATATAATGGTCAGTAAAATAGTAACATAAGTGAAAATATGTTATAAAACTATGCGTTATTTTTACATAAAGAAAACTATGTTTTTGTGATTGTAGTCTTTAATAATTAATAATGATCATGTCACTAATTTCTCACGTTTTTCTCGATGAGATATTAAATTTGCATTGATCTTGAAAAAAATCAAACTGGAGTACATACGCTATCGAATAGTGAAAGCTTGAAGTCTTTGGTTATCTACGAACTGAGTTATAGCGTCTATGGACGGACAAACAGATGGAGGATGTAAGCCCTAATATGACCATTATTGTTTATGTGTTGCAAACTCGAAGGTAATGACCATGTTCCAATTATCAACTGGATTTTAAATTTTTTTTCAATAAAGATAAAGTTGGTACTTGTGAAGTCAACACATCAACAGAGTTTCGTATAGAACAATTCACTGTGTGGAAAGCAGTGGGGGTAACGCAGCCGTCTTTGCACAAATGTGCATAGAGGGTTAGTCGGCATCCAGCCAAGGTAGGTTTAAGTCTATGTGATCATTAGTTTTCTTTTTGTAGCATCTTAAAATGTGTGCTGCTATAGAAAACCCCACCAAATGCAAAGTGCGAGCTGTTATACGATTTTTTACAGCAAAACAATTTTCGGCAGCAGCTATATGGACCAGGTGTGATGAGTCAAGGAGTTATTCGGGAATGGGTCGTTTCCTTTTCCAAACAGGTAGCCACTGCAGCATTGGCATGAAGCATTTCTGTGACGTCATTCATCGTCCGGAGATTGCACCAAGAGAATCTGAAAATTTAACATTCGAGTGGGCCAGTGTTAGTGAACAGAGGATCAGAGAGTAGTCTCCAGAAGTTTCAAACTGTATGAATGAATCTTTGAATGATGAAATTTTACTCAATCCGTGTAGAATATGTAATTTGCGACAATGATTTACGATCGATGATAAGGTATGTAATGCTGCTGGAGAATTACCATCCTCTATTATTTTGCATTCTTACAAATGCATTTCGCATCGCATATCAAATAAAGCACTAAACTATTAATGCGTTGGGTGATCAGAAAATGGATTGATGACGGAAGAGTAATTTTTTGATTATGTTGCCAATATATCTCATCCTTGGGTTAAACAGAGCAAATTAAATGTTTTAATTGTTGATGGCCATATAGGTCATCTCATTATGCAAAATTCAGTAATTTTGATTCAGAAAAAGCAATTACGTTAATTAGTCTTGACACAAATACACTTGTGTTATCTTTGGCTGTAGTTTTTTTCATTCGTTAAAATTAGAATATAGAAAGGCAGTTGCTTAATGTCACATTGAAAATGGAGGGTTAAAATTTTCCAAGAAACATTTTGCTTCTGAACTCAATACTGTGTTTGGCCATTTAAAGAAAAAATTCTCCATAATAATTGCAAACGATTTTCAAAGGTGTGGTCTTTTCCTTTTTACTCCAAACAACATACAGTTTGAAAAATTCTTCATGGACGTGAAAGTCCAAAAAATCTATTGAAAAAGTACTGAAATTTTTGACTTTGAAAACACACTTTGGATAAAATAGAATGATTTAAGAATTCCGGAATATGGGATGGAAAAATATAAAGTAATAACTTATTTTTTATCGCACGAGCTGATTGTTAAATAATTGAACTCAGTAAAAAATGTTTATTAGCTAGATTCTTATTACACATTAGGACAGTAATGTATACATGTTACTTACTTTCTGAACAAGACCTCACACGTTTGAATATAAGCAATACAACCAATTATGAAGTTTCATGTGAAGATATTGACGTAAATACTTTAAACACCCCAAGTGTATTTGAAGATTAATTATTGTATATTACAATTAAGGAGAAGAAGTTAATATTAAACGTAATTAATTAATGCTATTTAAAATAAGTGAAGAATTACCTGGTACCCCTTTAAAAGATAGAATAGGAGTAGGTAAGATTGAAGAGTTCTTGAATACAGTTTTAGGATCCTACATTTAGTAGATCCCACATTTGCAAGCTCCCTCAATTCTAAGGTTACAACAATTCCAAGGTAGTCTGTCACATTGGCACAATTGAAACGTTTTATGGTTGAACAATTCAGAAAGTAAGATCTAAACCGTCTACTGCCACCCCTAAATTTTAACTGTCACACATCTCACATTAAACTCCTTGACATACAATGTAAATGGGTTTATCTGTATGGTTTCCTTTAGGAACAAAACATTTTGATTTTGTACAAGTGGTAAAAGTCCTTTCCACTTCTGTTTCAATACATATCTGTGGTCGCGATCCTAGTAATTGAGTGTACGTATAGTGTGGTATCCATCATAGATGATCGTGTAGTGGATCATTAGATGGTTTCCATTAGTTTATTCTAACTCCACACATTAAACATTTAACTGTGTCGTGGGTAAATGTGGTAAAAGGTGATTGCACGTTATATACGATGCATTAGTAAACATTTATGGAAACAATTGTAATATTGTGGATAAAAAAAGTTTGTGAGACGTCACACATGTTGTGACCCTTAGTCCCTTAGACCCTTAGTCACACATGTTATGACCGTTAAACTTAGTAATATATATAATTTAGTATTAATTATAATTTATTATATACCATGTATAAAAAAATATTAATCGTCCAGATATTATACATCACTGCAAAGAATGCAAATCATCATCATATGCTTCGTGTAACATTATTAGGGTTACTCTACACCAAAAGCACTACTACTCTGGATGACATTTGGCACAGTGCAACCCATTCTTATGTGTATGGTGGTCAATTAATTCGGTAGTCATTTGGTTGCAACATTTTATAGTATTTACAGTATAGATGCATATGGCCAATAAGATAATTCGAGGTCTCACTTTCCAATGTCCCACAGTACCAAGGTTATACAATTTAAAGGTTGACACATTAACGTCTCAAGGTCACACAATTATGGGTATGTTCCACTTATCGCCCGCAAGACTCACGATCTCAACCGCTGATTTTCCGTTCCATTAGCGTACGGTTGTCGCGGTCGAGAACGTATGTGGAACCGGTCGGAATGAGATTCACAGAACCTAAAATGGCGGCACTTGTTGTGGTCATGTCAAGAATTGAACGTACGTGGTGTGGTGACCATCGTAGATGCTCCTGCAGTGGATTATCAGATGGTCGTCATCGGTAGATGATGGAGTACTAGGTAACACGTCGACCATTACCGTGATAAACATGTATTTGAATATACGAAGTGTGGCGTGCGTATGTCTCTCAGTCGGGATGGTCAGTGACCACTTACATCATACGTTGTTTTTCTAGAAAAAAAAAAGATGATGACGATAGATATGTCAGTTACTATACCTCTAACGATCACTCACACACACCACCTGTCGAAGAGCACCATTACGAACCCGGATAAGTTCGTAAATTTCTGCAATCTCTTCGACAGTTTGTATTATCGCTTCTAAATATACGACGGCAGGATTGCACCCACTTTGTATAACTAGGGCCGATCGAGCTGCTATTCAAGAGAGCCATCCGTAATCACGACAACGTAATTTATAACGTACGGTATGATGGTGATTAACTGTAGAGAAACAAAGTTGTAATAAAGAACAAGTTATATAGACAACCCATACCGTGAATGTGAGTTGCTCCCGACCTACAACGCGATGAGCACAAAAGAGCCAGAACCACCCAGCGATGATAAGGAACGCTGAGTTATTCTGGGTTGGAGAGAAGCGGTAAAGTAGTGCGGCCCGTAGACATGGGGATGTGAGTTACCCAAAATCAGTAGCCACCGAATTCCTGTATTCGTCGCCGTGGTCATCTAAACAGCCTTAGCCGTCTGGAATGTTCTCGTCGCAACCATTATTGTCCTAGACCTCCTGATTGTGCTGATCGTTCTCATGAACCCTACCAACGCCACTGTCATGTTGCCGTTTGATGTAGTTAAGTTCCTGTGCCCTTTTGTTACGTGCCAGTAGCCTATTAGTCAGAACGTCAACTAAGTGCTCGTTATTGTAGTGCTCTTCATCGACAACGTTGTTCAAAAGTTGATGTCTTTCTCGTTGTTTCAATGCTACACTGTCGTAATAATCAGAATCCTAACTCTAGGCAAGATCCATAACGCCAGAGTCGTAATCGTCAGTGTTGAAGTATTCGTTGTTATCACATAACGAACATAATGCCTCAACACTAGATGAGATGTCATTGTCATCATCCCCTAGTTGCACTAATTTCTTTTGCTGTTTGGATGTTATGATATTTTATACCAGATAAGTAATCTTTTCTTTACATTTTAAGTACGTCACGAACATCTTTGGCTTATGATTTGCGAGTAACAACGGGTGTGGTAGAGTAAATATCATGTCACGTAGTGACAGTACCTCAACATGATCCACCTATTCTGAGGGAGTTGCTGGAAGGAAGACCTCACATGGATTATGCACCCGATGTAATGGAGTGAGCCCATTAACCAGGTGTTTAAGGTGGTTTGGAGGAAGGCGAGCGGGCATTTCGACCATAATGACTATGAAATGGCGTTGCCATTTTTAGGTACACCACCACCTCCAGTGGACGACTTGGATGGAGTATTAGACCACAATTACGATCAGGCAGCATTGGACGGAACACTGTTTCCGTAACATCTTGTGAGAGCCGCACGAGAGGGAAGACCATAATCTCCTGTGAGAGAAGATCACGTAGTATTGCATGAGTTAAGCTCTGGTTCCATTAGAGATTTTGGGGACGAATGGTCCCCAACTGAGGAAAGCCATTCATCATCTAGTCGTATAACAACCGGCGATGAGGATAGATGGACTTCAGACTATTATGGCACCTGAGTGTATTCTAGATGATCAGTCACGTACAATACATTTTTTGAGACTGTCCTGAGTCCTACTTGTATCGAAGAGTTCTAGGAAAGTTGAAAAACGGCAAAGTAGCAGGCGTAGATGAAATCACTGGTGAAATGCTAAAGTATGGGGGTGCCAAGGTTATACGAAGATTGTTATTCAATGAATGAATAATTTTATTATTTTAAATAATAATATTATTTAAAATAATAATATTATTTAAAATATTAATTTTAATTTTAATTTTTCCATTTAAAAACAACTTTGATGTTACTCGAATTTGAAACACCCTGTATATGTGAGATTAATTTTCAATTGTAGCCGTTACTAATCTACATATGCCTGTAAAAGGACTTTTTATTTTTCTTACCATTTGCCCAGGAGATTCTGTCCCGTTGAGCTTGACTCACCCTGTACATTACGTTGCTTTAGTCACATTGAGAGAATGAACAACGCAAGATTAACGAAGCAAATATATGTGGGTGAGGTTAGAGGTAAGGCGGTACCTGGTAGGCCGCGTAAAACACGGTTGAATGTAGTAGAATGTATGATGAAGGAAATAAAGCTAAGGAGTTTTAAAAATAAAAGGGCATGTCAGAGACAATGTATGAATCTTGCGGAAGCTAGGGAGGTATGTGTAGATAGGAAAGCATGGTGATAGATTGTGAATGAAAAATAAATAAGAGGCAGAGATTGTTTTGACTACCCCGCAAGGGTTATGTTATCTATATGTATTTCAATAAGGAATTGTTAATATGTGGGGATTCTGCAAAGTACCAGATATCTGTAAAATGTATGGAATTGAAGCTAACCAGAACCCACGTAGGTTTATTTAGAACTTTTATAAAATAAACAAAAAGTAATAGCTTAATCAATTATGATTTGTAACAAATGGTAAAGGCAGTAAATACAGAAAATTTAGATCATTATGGATGGTAACGAGTGACCATTAAATAACAATCTTAAATATTCAATTCACAGATACCTATTTAGTTTCGTTTTTCAAACAGTAATCAGAGAAAATTGTAAAATAGATACAAAAAGACTCGATATCGATTTTTGTACGTTGCAAGTAAGTTGTAAATTAGTGTCAAAAAATTTGTAGTTGAATGCATCTATTCAATATGGCGTATGTGGCGACATCTACGAGTTAACTCAAATCCTATCACATACTCTTGTTTGCCCCAAGGATGTTAGTATATAACATCCTTGGTTTGCCCTTACTAAAAAAATACTTCATACCCAATTTTCAAGTCATTATCTAGAAAAATAGCTGATCTATTAACAAAAACCTACTTTATTTTTTTCAATTTAACATCTTGTATCTCAGTAATGAGCAGACTTAGATCCAAAATAGCAAAATATTATTGTTTTTGGCCTTTTGAATGTGTAGTTACAAATTGGCCCATTACTTATGAACCCCTTTGTACCATAACCACAAACCAGTCACTTAAATGTGATTGTTTTGCGACCATAAGTCAATTACGTATATGACATAATTAAATAAACTTAACCTAAAAGAACCTCGTACACGTTTTTAGTTTTAGTGATTTGCATGAAATTAAAAAGGTATGCGTGCATTATGTATTAAATAATGCATTTAGTAATTTTATGGAAATTATAGATTTTTTAATTTAAGTAAAACCTACTTTTATTTTCGTCGAAAGTTGTGTCAACCTACCATAATGCACATTATAAAACCTCCGGAATCTGTTCGAAATATGACTGTTTTGGATAAATCCAAATTTATACAAGATATTACAGTACCAATAGTACTACTACGAGACACAAAACTTTCTGATGTTATGCCTTACATTAAAAAATATTGCTTAAAAATCCGTCACATTAAACCTGTACAAACTGATATACACAAACAAAAATATGTGCTACTAAATCGTAATTTTTCTGAAATAGATGAAATTGATCGTAATAATCTAAATAAATTCTTAATAACTAAACAGAGTTTCAACACTATTGATTTACAAATAACGTACGATAATTTTTATGCTGAAGAGATTTTTAAAGCCATTCTTCCAGTTGGTCAAGAAGGATTTTCGAGTTTCTCACAAATTGGTCACATAATTCATCTAAATCTCCGTGAGCACTTATTTCCTTTTAAAAACATTATTGGTCAAATATTGCTTGAGAAAGTTCCTAGAGTTCGTACAGTAGTAAATAAGGTCGATATGATTGACAATACCTACCGTAATTTCTCAATGGAAATTATTTGTGGTGACTCAGACATGATGGTTCAAATAAAAGAAAATCGTTGCATGTTTGAGTTTGATTTTTCAAAGGTGTATTGGAACCCACGGCTGAGTACAGAGCATGAAAGGATTGTGGCAAGTTTAGGTAAAGGAGATGTACTATTTGATGTATTTGCTGGTGTTGGTCCGTTTTCAATTCCCGCTGCAAAAAAAGGATGCATAGTTTACGCAAATGATTTAAATCCAGATTCATATAATTGGCTTATCCACAATGGAAAGAGAAATAAGGTTGATATAAATGTATTTAATAAAGATGGACAAGACTTTATTAAGGAAGAATTAAAAGATAATTTAATAAAACATATAAATAAAAGTAATGTGATTATTGTTATGAATCTTCCAGCTTTAGCAGTGGAATTTTTGAGATGCTTTTTGAATTTATGCAAATCTGAAATTGACATACAGAATCCACCAATTCTTCATGTTTATTGCTTTGCAAAGGGTGAAGACGTAGTTAGCATTTCAAAAAAATTAATAAACGATAATTTTACATTTGATGTGGAAGATAAAATTGTAGACATATTTCGAGTTCGGACAGTTAGTAATTTCAAAGAGATGATGAGAGTATCGATTAAACTAGATGCCGATATATTAATCAATTGTAATGTAGCAAAAAGAAAACATGGTTGTGTGATAGATACAAAATCTAAAAAAAGTGGGTTTTGTTTTCTGCAGTCCTTGTAAACATTAAAATTATTTGTTTCAGGTTGCCATGGGGAAACACAAAAAGAAGCAAATAAAGAATCTAATTAAAGTCATCGGTAATAAGAATACAAAACCAAAAAATAAAGCAAAGCCAGTTACCGGTAATCTTAAAAGGGTAATTATGTTTAAAGTGAATTTTTGATTCAATTAATGATTTAATGGATTTTTAGATTAATCTTCAAACAAAATCAAAAATTGCAGAAATTGATAAGCAATTAGTTGAATTTCATGATCGAATTCGTAACAATTCAGTAAAAAATTCAGATACTCCTCAAGTGCAACAGAAAACTGAAACTGATTTTTCTAAAAGTACAGAAGATTATGAAAATTTGCAGAAGGCATCTGAAGAGACTATTGCTGAATTAAATGAAATGCAATTATAATGTTACTTTTGATATTGTTTATAAGAACTTTATTGTTCACGGTAATTAAGATATTTAATAAATGTAGTACATTGAGATTTCTTCATCATACATTTTTACGACACATGCCTTTACACTCTACACTTTTAGAAACATTCACTTTTTATGTACCACTTCCACTTACTATTTAATGCAGATTTTGAATATTATTAGAGTGGTCAAATTATCATGTTTTGTAATATTTAGCTAGCACATATACAATAATTGAATTAAATGGTTTCTGAAGAGCAAGTTTTTACTCCTTCACTCAAAATAACCATATGATGTAGTTGTTTGTTTTTATTTTTTTAATTAAATTTTGAAGCTCTAAGAATAACACTGAATAATTAGCAATTGCAAAATTGTTATTTTACTTATTGTTGGACTTTCGAGTATTCCTGATTTAGGTGTTCATTACTCCTTTTTCGTTTAGCTTAATTTAACATTGTCGAGGTATTGTATAAGCATTTGTTTACAATTGATACAAATTATTTTCTTTAGTTTAAGATAATAGGTTGGTAACATGGTACGTTACAGTTATTTCTATTAGTAAGTGTGTTGTGAAATAAAATTTTATTGGAATTTCTGCTTTCATATAAGGATATATAAATAAATGTAACATGTGTATCAAATTGAGCAACTGTTTGCTTAAAACTGCTTCCTATAGCAAGTAAATTTTACGACCACATTTCGCAACCCACATTTGCAGCTGAAGTTTTTGATTTTATATTTGAAATCGTGCATTTTTTGGTACCAACAATCTTTTAACATGCCCTTCCTTACCTCAGATCCGAAAGGCATAGAAATGTGGTGGAACATGTTCAACAAAGGTTTTTTTAGCTTTTAAAATCCTGAAACGGGATTTCCAAACAAATCTAGTAGATTTCTAAGAATTGCAATATGATGATCATGACTTTGACAAGAACTGATTCTATTTTAGATTTCTAAGAATTGCAATATGATAACCTTAACATTTATTTTTAGATCACCTTGAACAGCTCCTAAAATTTCCCGTTAAAAGTTTGAACCGGCTCCAAACATTCTCTCTCTCTCTCTCTCTCACTCCAGATGACCTTGACATGAAATGATTCTATTTTTATATTTCTAGAAATTGCAATATGATGACCTTGACATATTTAGTTAGTCACTGAACAGGTCCAAAAATTTCTCGCTAAAAGTTTAAACTGGCTCCAAAGATGAAGACATTATTTTTAGATTGTATCCTCTGATTCAATTTTAGATTTCTAAGAATTGCAATATGATGGTGACCTTGACATGAACTGATTCTATGTTTAGATTTCTAAGAATTGAAATATGACGACCTTGACATCTATTTTTAGATCACCTTGAACAGCTCCAAAAATTTCCCGCCAAAAGTCTGAACTGGCTCCAAGCATTCTCTCTCTCTCCTAACATTTCTCTCTCACTACCACACTTACGATTTACATGGAAATTCGCCATATTCTCCATATACAAAACATTAGGCGAGTGACATTGAACTGGTCCAGAACCTACCCTTTATCACTACTCTTATAGGATAATACATAGTGTAGTTTTATTTTTTTCTTATACCTTAAAAAATTATAAAAATGCATAAAGTAATACAACTAGGATTGTAATCAAGTTCTCTAGTGTAATTCCACACAATGAAAAATATCAAAATTGTATTATCGTTAATGCAAAATTAATTAGATTTTAACATTATGAAGGTCACAACGTGTAACAACTGCGGAAAAGCCCACCCTAGCTACTCCTTTAAGTGTCGGAAGAGGCGGAAACTTCCAGTCTCCTGTCGAAGATGGCAACACTAGAATCCATCATGTCTTCCGAAGAGTGCGACTCGTAAGATACCGTAAACCTACACCCGACACCGAACCCCTATCCATCATACATTTCCTCCAAGTCCTAACATTTACCCTATTCCAAATGTTTCCCGACTGGCGAAATATCATCATTAGTGTCCTAGACTCACTATCCCGATACTATTTCCAACGCAGAACAGGCGTCTGCGTATCTGGCACGTGGACGGCAGGAATCCAAAACCCAATATCGTCAGAAACGCTCCCTACTTAAAAGCTTACTACACGAACACAGCATACACGTTCTCTCAATTACCGAAACAAAACTCACAAACAGATACATACTTAACTTTAACACCTATCACACCTACCTACACAATAGCCACCATGGAACCGCCCTTATAGTCAAGAAATGCTTTCGGTCGACCCCCTTTCAACTTACAGCGTGTCGGAAGTATTGCTCTAACGGTGCACTTTCCCACCCTGATCGTTTTCTTCCCCTACTGCAACCCGCCAGGCCATAATGCATTTTCCGATGACCTCTTAATTTACGCCACCAGCCTTGCTAATGCAGTCATCTTAGGTGATTTCATTGCCCTTCACACCAAATTCGGTGACTCCAGAAGCAAGGCAACGGTATCAGGCTATCAAGCTCTGTTACAGTCACCGCCTTTGCGAGTCGCTAACACAGTCTACATATTGTGAGTAGTTAGGTGCCTCAATAATAGATTACATCCTTGTTTCCGAACACATAGCCCACTATTTCGATCGCGAGTGCTTTGTAGCCACCACGATCGCATTAGATCATCTATCACTACTGGTCAAAACTTTATTTTGTCCATCCCCCTCCCCTTCCCCAGCACTTCCTCAACAACATACAGTAATTAAAGATTTTTCGAAGGCAGACTGGAGTGTGTTCTCCGACATCTACAACAACCTTCCAACACCAAATCTTCTAACGACCCAAGATCTCGAGAGGGTCATTAGAGACCTAACCTTTGTAATTGCGGAAGCGGTTGAAATCTCAGTCCCATTGAAAAGCATCGACATTTTCCGTAAACCGCTCCTACGACATATCGTGAACTGGGTCAAAAGACGAATCTATCGTCAATTCTTGCGATCTAGGGATGGGCTCTCGAAATCGAATACAATCGCCTTAACGCCTTAACCAGGAGAGAAGCAAACAAAGACGCCGAAGACTCCTGGAATAAAGCCACCTCACAATTAGAGTACAGAAATGGAAAACTCTTCTGGCCACAGTTAGATAGACTGATCAGAAGGAAAGTAACCCCTAAATCCCACCTCACTGATCCACAAGGAAACCCAATCCCATCCAACTAAGGAAAGGTCTACTTATTCGGACTTCACCGTAAATCCATTTAGAGTCGCCTTGAAGAATTTCCTACCCTTCACCTTCCCGAAATTTAACTGGATAACAAGAATCTGTTTTATACTCCCATCAGTCCCAACCAGGTCAAAGCGTATTTCTAAAAGGACGAAATTTAGCCCTAGGTCATGATGGCCTTAATCGCAAAAAATGCCCGGCCCAGCGCTCCGATTACTCTACGACTTTATAATAAATACCTAACCTTATCAGACTTCCCGAGGGACTGGAAATCGGATTCCACCGTCATGATATCCAAACTGTACTCCGACCTCACCATTTCCTTCCCTATACGCAAATCAATTAAAAATTGCACTCGAAAGAAATCAATACATTGTGCTTAACATAACTTAACCTTCACGCCATTCCCTTGCGGGGTAGGCACGACAATCACTGCCTCTTATTTATTTTTCATTCACAATCTTTCTCTGTGCACTCCTATCTCCGCATACCTCCCTAGCTTCCGCAAGATTCATATATTGTCCCTGACGTGCCTTTTCATTTTTAAAACTCCTTATATTTCTTTCCTTTATCATACATTCTATTACATTCAGCCAACTTTTATGCGGCCTACCAGGCCCGGCCTTTCTTCTAACCTCACCCACATATATTTGTTTCGTTAATCTTGCGTTGTTCATTCTCTCAATGTGACCAAACCAACGTAATGTATTACTTTTATATCTATCCATCATCGTCTTTTCCTCACCACACTCCGTCATTATGCATTCATTTTTTATCTTGTCCCTTCTCGTTTTACCACATGTTTCGTGCCTTTTTTGACATACCCAGTCTCACTTCCATACGGTACTGACGGGACGAACGCGCCGTTATGGATTGCTCGTTTCGCAGCTCGACTCATGCTTTAATTTCTCATTATCGTCCACATACTTCCAATCATTTACATTCCAGCATTGACCCTTCGTCCAATCTCGCCCTCCATTGTACCATCTGCAGTAAACATTCTACCCAGATATACCAGCTCGTCCACTTGCTCCACAATTTCATTTTGAAGTGTAAATACTCTATTCTCCTTTCCATCTTCCCGATTGAACGCCACAATTTTAGTTTTGGTCACGCTTACCTTTAGGTACATGCTCTCACAGACTGTATCAAGCTTCCTCAGAGCGGTTTGCAGCTCATCCGCGCTATCACTTAATAAGACTGTGTCATCTGCATAGACCAGAAGTCACCAACCGTTACACCATTTGTATCGGTACATGCCTGTCTAACACATTTATCCATGTATACATAGAACAACCACGGTGACATCACACAGCCTTGTCGCACTCCTTGTTCAATATTAAAGTATTCACTCATTCCTCCTCTCACCCTAACACATGCCCGGCTACCGTTGTATACTGCCCTTATTCCATTTATTAAACCTTTATTTACGCCATATTCATTTAATATTTCCCACAGGTTCTCCATATTCACTCTGTCGTATGCTTTCTCCAGATCTACAAACGCACAGTACAACTTCCTTTTTACCCTTAAACACTTTTGGATCATCTGCTGGAGACCAAACATCTGATCGACATATCCTCTCCCTGGCATGAAGCCACCTTGCACCCTGCAGTTCTTACAATCACTCTTGTTCCCTTACCCTTATACAGTGGTACAATGATCGCGCTCTTCTAATCCCTCGACACTTTTCCACACATAAGGCACAAATTGAATAATTCACATAATCTTCGTATAAGCTTTGCACCACCATACTTTAGCTTTTCACCAGTGATTTCATCTACGCCTGCTCCCTTGCCGTTTTTCAACCTTTCTAACATTTTCTCTACCTCATTTATCCCAATATCCTCAGTTTCATTCACAATTCCTTCTACACTCTCCTTATTTAACCCTTCAGTCTTACTTTCCTCACTACTGTACAGCTTTCCGAAATATTCTTGCCAGCATTTCCTCACTTCACAATCGTCCCATACTATTTCGTTGTTAATATTCATCACTCCTGCAGCGTTCTGTTTTGGGCCACGTTTTGTTTTTTTGACCCATTTCCAGAAGAGTTTTTCGTTTCCCTCAAAATAATTCTGCATTTTCTCTCCTTCTACAGCCACCACTTCCTCTTTAGTTATTCTCACTGCCTCCTTCGCTTCTTTGTTTCTTAATCTGTACACCTCATACAATTGCTTCTTCTCAGTCTCATTTTTTGCAGCAATCATTGCCATGTACGCATCTTTTTTCTTACATACTTCCTTTTTTACCGACTCATTTCACCAAGCACATTTTTTTCTGTCTATCTACAGTCGCTCTTCCACATATTCGCACGGCACAATTGACAACAGAGTTTTTCAAGCTTATCCATGCACTTTCAACGACAGTGTCTTTTATTTGTTCGTTCCACACTGTTTCATTCACATTCAACTCTTTACTCACAGCATCTGTGTATTTCATTCTCGCACCATTATCCACTAGTTTGTCAACCCTAATTCTGGACGTTCGTACTACGTTTGCTTTCCTTCTCCAGACCCACTTTTGTCCTAAACACACTCCTCAATACAACCAAAAAGTAGTCCGATCCACACTCCGATTCGCTCATTACTTTTGTGTCTTTTATCAGGTTTCTAAGCCGTTCATCATACACTATCTAGTCTATCATACTTTTAGATTCACCTCTTTGCCATGTATACATATGCACATTGTTATGTTTAAACTAGGTATTGGATACAAACCGGCTTCTCTCTACACAGATGTGTAGGTGTTCACCATTCTCATTGACTCTTTGTTCTCCGAACTTTCCTAGAACGCGTTCACTATGTTTGCTCTGTACACCCACCCATCCATTCATATCCCCCACTATCATCACTCTTACGTTTGGCTTACATACGTTCAACACGTTCTCTACTTCATTGCGGAAGTTCTCACGCTCCTGGTCTCTTTCTCCATTCACCGGTGCATAGCATGCAATAAGAAAAATTCTGCTAAGCTCCACTTTCATTCTAACCCATATTATCCGGGGCGATACCAATTCGTACTGTTTAACACACCTTTTCGCTCTTTCACTTATGATCACCCCAACTCCTTTTGCGCCATGCACTTCAGTCTCAACTCTTGACCATAGTGCTAGGCTGCATCTTCCATCTCCACAGCATCCTTTCCTTTGCGCTTTGTCTCCGATATACACAGAATATCAAGGTGTTTTTCGTACATTACATTCTCAATTTCAAACTCTTTACTATGCATACCTCTAACATCCCACGTACCGACTCGCCATTCACTCTTTGCACAGTCGTCAGCAACGGGGCCTGTCTGTTTCCCTACTAACGGTATCGTTCTACTGCCGGACAGTTATTTGTCTACTGTCACGACATGTAGGGAAGTAAGAAACAGAAATTTTTCTCTTACATACCCTTCAATCACACAACGTCTCAACCATATTGCTCCCTACGCGATTTCTGGCTCCGCGCCACTCAACGGACTTATTTATTAGCGACCAAATGATTCAATTATGATTTTTTTTTTTTTTTTAGCTTTCCGAGTTATAGTTATTTCTTTGTGATTTAATATTTGTTTATTATTGTCGCGAACCGTTTGCATCCTTTAGGTTTCTGTTTTTTTAATAAAAATAAAAATACCCAAAATCTGCTCCACAGAATCTATTTAACTAACTACAACTGTTTCGGCCTTATGATTGTATTATAAAACAGACAAGCGTGCAATCATTGCACGCTTGTCTGTTAGAAAATATTCATGTATTTTCAT
The DNA here is from genome assembly GCA_036346205.1 of Vesta saturnalis. NCBI lineage: Eukaryota > Metazoa > Arthropoda > Insecta > Coleoptera > Lampyridae > Vesta > Vesta saturnalis. The sequence continues at coordinate 1,481,892 of JARFJB010001247.1, forward strand.
TGAACATATGTTACAACTAAATTTTACCTGATGATGCCTTTTTAATTCGTTTGTTTTTTAATATAATCATAAGGCCGAAACAATTGTAGTTAGTTAAATAGATTTTGTGGAGCAGATTTTGGGTATTTTTATTTTTACTAAATGTTATCAAATAACTACACTTTGAGGATCAAAAATGGATCAATTTAACTATTTATTTTTTTTATTCCATTGAAGGGTAGCCATAATGGCCCTATTAGCTCTCCCGACATTAATTGCTTACTTTTAGGATTAATTAATCACAATTAAGATCAAACATAGTAACAAAGGTAAAAGTTAGCTTACATTTTGAATTTGCAGTCAAGGAACAATATAGTATAAGACAATATGCAACACAATGTTATAATTAAACTTAAAATCACACATAGTACCAAAAATAAAAGTTGAATCAACCTTCAAACTTGAAAACAAAGAAAAAACATTTTATTAGTTCTCTATGATTCATTGTTATTACAAAAATTTTTACCTGTTTGAGTTCAATCCTTACACAAAAGGTTTACGTTTGCTTTATAATTTTACGAATTTTATTTAACTTAAAAAGTTCGATAATCCTTTATGTTTAAATTTTTACTACAAAAATTTACAATTTAGCCGATTTCTTGCTTTCTTGTTTTGAAAATACCAGAAGGTATTTGAATTCAATCGAAAAGTAAACTTTTAGAGTAAAACTTCTTTAAATATTTCTTATTTATTAAACGAATATTGAAAAGGAAGTGAAGTATGCTAATTATTTAACTTGAAACTATGCAACTCTATTTAATTTACTCGAAGTATATGATATGCTATTTACTATTTTAAATTTTTATATTTAAAATTTTCAATTTACAATTGCAGGTGACGCACCAACCTGCTTTCCCTTTGCCTTTACCTGGTTCCTTGTTTTATTATTTTCGATAACGGACTTTTAGTAAAACTAAATTTTCTTTAAATACCTAGCTACATTTCTTATTTATAAAATAAATATTATAAATATTGAAGTGAGGGATACTAATTATTTAAATTAAAACTATGAGAATCTATTCAATTTAGTATGTACTTAATTTGCTACTAAAAAGTGAATTGCTTTATTTATTGACCTTAATTCATTTACTGTCCGATTTAAGATGTATTTACATTTCAATTGTTAAAATTGTGCTTACTGTCAATTCTGCGATTTTAATTATATTTGATCCAATCGGAAGACGCTTGTATATGTGAAGAGTATTCATATAAATCTATTCTTAGAAACGAGCAATGGACTGTACAGCGCTTTATGAGGGCAATGGCTTTGTATGTAGTTGACTGGGTCAACAGGTGTTAGTGATTTTTGTTTTAAAATGAACTAAAAATACCGCTTTTATTTATTTAGCACTCTGAAACTTCGGGGTTTTGCGTAATTACTTTTAATTATGCAAAAGATGTAACATGAAATATCGGGATCGTAAACGCTAGCAAGGATGAATATTAAAAGATGTTGGTGTTTTCGTTTTCACCACCTTTATTAAATGTGATAATTTCTTATTTATAAAGATATGTAGGTAATACAAGGGTTTATATTTTATTTTAGATGTGATTTATTCTTATCACTTCATGGAAAATGATACAAAACGGGATTATTTGAGGACTGAATCGGAATTTCTACGTTATAGTAATACGCTCCACGAGCTGCTGGCTGCTCGAGGTACTGCTGGAAGCAGCGCCTGTTGTAGCCCGGTTCAAACATCGTGAAAACGATGTTGTCTTCTTTTTTGAAAATAGATAAATTTGTTTTATGTAATTTAACCTGTACAGGTCGAGTTCTAAACCTCGAATGAACTCATAGACAACATGTCTATGAATGAACTTAATAAGAGACAACACAGAGACGTGTAACTTAATGTATAATTCTTGGCCGCAATAATGCATTGGTCAACTGTAGTGGACAGTGAAAGTAGGTGGCGGACATGTCGATTTAAAAATGAGCGGGAGATATAAATGTTTTCATTTACCTTTAATATTTTATTGCTTTTATCATTGAATAAAGAAACTGAAAGACAGTATTAAGTATAATATGTAATTTATTAAAAAAATATACATATATGTGCATACTTATACATTACATAGTTTTACACACAAATGAAAAATAATTGATCTGTTGTAAGCTTTTACATAATTTACTGAAATAATTTTATCGATAAACCTCTTGTAAGAAGTTCGTTTTAGTTGTATAATTGCTTAGATTATAAAAAGGTACAGATACACATTTCCATATACGAACGTTATTAAAACACATTCATTTGCAAAATGCTTGCTACAAATTAAATAATTTTGCAGTGTAACACCAGGCATAAATTTTATTCCAATGCTCTCTTGCCATACTTTTGATCTAATAAATAAGAATCGGAATTTATGTATACTCACATTAAGTTCAAACTTACTTTTCAAGATTCCTTGGAAAATTATGCATTTGTTCGGCTTCTTCTTTGTGCGCGCCACACACTAAACATAATGATTCGGGTATTTCGAAGCGAATATAGACTCTACAATAAACATTCAGTTTTCAGTTGTTAGGAAATATTGGGGTTGCATACTTACAAATTTTCAATCAAGGAAATACCACTAAATATAATCTAATGTGGTCCTAGTACCAATTATAATAAGCTTACACTTCTATTTTTTAAATTTTAGTTTAAATCTAACTAACACACGCACGTTCACACAAGATATTTAAAATAAACACTAAATAGGAAATAGTAACGTATTAATAAGATTAATAACAAAATGTACACAAAATAACCTACAATACGAAAAAGTTCAATGTACGAAACACAAATGACATATTGACAATTCATTTTACAGTGGCGACATCACTAATGCTTTCTCGATTGAACAACAAAGATACACTTATAGATTTTTCTTGTAGTTTAACAAGGACACACAATACAACTAAAAGCGAACAAAATTGCCTATGGAGTTACACGTCTCTGTGTTGTCTCTGACAACAACACGTTTATTAAAGATTTTAGATATTAACAATTCATGGATATTACATTTTACACTTAATGCTATATACAATATAAAATACTAAATATAAAACGTGTATGTGTTGGTGGTGCGCTGCTCAGGAGTTTTCGTCCTCTTCAGCGCGTGGAAGTGCGTGGATTGTTGGTTTTCGTGTGTTTGGAACGCCTGATGGCAGTGTTGAGTGCGTTGTTGTTGGTTATTCAAAAAAAAAAGCGGGTGTTGTGTGGTGTTGCGTTTGGATTGGTGTGTTCGTTGTGTGGGTTGTCCTGTTGTCGCTAGGTTGCTTATCTGAAATAAAAGGAAATATGTGTTAGTGAAGTGTAACACTATCGATATTTACAGAACAGAAATTAAGTAATTAAAAAATCGATACTAAGTACTTATCTCGGGCGCCAGACTTCGATCCAGACCGTCGTGTGTTTACCCTAAAAGGGTAGCCACCTCCTGACTGTGTGAGAGGACAACCCCCCACAAGTCAGTCGCAGATTCCACCTTAGCGAGTGCCTCTGCCACCTTACGGATGACAGGTAGGGCCTTTTTCATATTGAGCCCTCCGAGGAAGGTCAATAGGGAGTCGAACCCTAAGGCAGATTGATCGGGCGGGGTAACGGTAGCGGCGGGAGCCACTCTCGGTACTTCCGCCTTCTCAGCCTTGCCTGCCGTCGCACGGGCGTAGCTGACTCCGGTCCGAGTCGAGGAGGGCGCCGGCGGTGTCCTCTTCGGCGGTCGCTGCGGTGCTTCCATCTTCTTCCGTTGCGGAGGTCGAGGGAACTTCGGGCATCCACGGTAGCTTGCGGGGTGGTCCCCACCGCAGTTAACGCACTTAGCCCGGTCGGTACGGGGTAAAGTGCATTGACTGCTGTGGTGATCACCGGCGCACTTCACACAGCGTGCTGCCGCCCTGCAGCAACGCTGTGCGTGACGGAAACCTTGACACCGGTGACACTGCCCGATGTCGGATTTCCGCCTCAAGTCCTCGACGGTGACTCGGAGGCGGGCGACGTGCTTCACCTCCCGAATCCTTTTCTTGTCCTCCTCGCTCGGTAGGTGTACCAAAACCAGGGGGATCGCTCGGCCTCGCTGCTTCATCCTAAAACAAGAAACTGTGTTAATTCCTTGCGTCGTCAAATCGGAGCTTACATCCGCTTCGGATAGCTCTACGGGCACGCCACGTATTACTACCTTGGCAAGACGCTCGCTCCTTGCCTGATAGGTGTGGTACGGCGTACCACACTTATCGAGATACCTCATCAGCCTGTCTCGGTCCTGGAGTGAGGCAGGCTGTATCCGGATTCCCTCGAAGGTCGCCTTGGCCCTGGTGAAGGCGATCTTCTTCCGGTCGAGTTCGCGGGAGAAAGCAACCCAGTACTCCCTCTGACGAAGGATTACCGGGGGTACTTTCTCCCTGGTCTCTGCTGCGGCGGTCTGCGCCATCGCTGTGGCGGTGTCCGTGTACTGCTCCAGGGCGTGGTACACGTTGCTCGTCGGTGGCGGCGTAGGCGGGCGGACGGTTGCCTTCTTCGGAATCTTCTTCTGCTCCACGAAATCATCGGGGCTGGTGGATCCAGGACGGGGTCTTCACTTCTTCTGTCTTCGGCGGCTACGGCTGCGGCGGCTTGCGGCGGTTGTGCTGCTCTTGTTGTTGCCTCGGCTGGCGGGGCGACGTCTTCTGCGGGCGGTGCTGTCTTCTTCGGCCTTCTCCTCTTCTGAGCGGTGGCGGCTGATGGCGCGTCGCTTCTGGCGCCCTTCCACGGAAGGGACAGAAGCGACGGTATCGGGCTGGCGGTACTTGTTGATGGTAGGTTGCCCGGCTTGCAACCGTACCATATCTCGCTGGAGTCGCTGGCGTCCCCGTAGAAATCCTCGGCGTTGACCCAGAGGCACCCGTCGTCGTCGTAGACCTCTCGGCCCGGTCTATGGCGCGGCATCGTTACGTTGATACCGGCCGATAGAATCGAATTTAATTTAATTACTTGTTAATTACAGAGTAATTAATTCTAACTTAACGACCTGCTCTGATCGGATACCAGAACAGGAATGACTTATTATCGCGTTGAGGTTCCACTTATATAGTCCGCGGTCTAACGTGATTGGATGAGATAATTGAAGTGGCGCTTTGGTGGGGTTATTGCGTCGGAATCTAAAACGATTTCTTAACTACCGAAGTAGGAGAATAATTAATTATTGAAATTTGAAATGCACCGGAGCATTTTTGATGCTAATAAACGGATAAATTAATAATTAATTTGGGAATTTCTGGATCTTGACAAATTTGATTTAACTCGATCGATATTTATGCTGTGTCTGCGCCACTGTTTAGAAATTAACGAGCCGGCTCTGTTGATTTAAATTTTTGTTATTTTTATAACCTAAAAATGAACGAATTTGAAACTTTTTCTTCCACCGTGGATTTTAATAAAATGTGTAGAGTGTGTATGAATACCTTAGAGAATTCTTATATATCTCTTTTTACATCCATTTCTACAAATAATTCAATTTTACTAGCTTCAAAAATAATGTCTTTTACAACCCTTCAGGTAAAATCACAGTACACAAGACTTAAGCGTCCCCTTAATCTTAATATGCATTGCTAGGTCATTTACGGAGATGGGCTTCCACATTCCGTCTGTCTAAATTGTTCACAACAAATAGAAAACGCATACCTATTAAAACTACAATGTGAAGAATCGGATACAACCTTGCGACGCTATCTAACACCTCAGGCTATTACAAATTCTAGCCTTCCATCTACTACAGTAGAAACAGATTTTGATCCTTCATTTCCAGAACCTTCCAATGATATTTTTCCACCTTCATGTATGACCGATAATTTTAAAGAAATGGAGAATCTTGCTAAGAATCTTAAAACATATGAATGTATGGAATGCAAACAGTTATTTAGTAAAGCTAGCCAATTAAGAATACACAAAAAGTGTCATAAAAGTAAAGACCAACCTAAACCAATTTTAGATTCTTTTAATTCTTCTCAACAGGTTTTACAGACATATGAGTCAAAAATTGTAATTGATAAGGATGCTGCTCACATATGCACGGTGTGCGATCTTAAATATCAGAATAATAATAAACTAATTGAGCACATGTTTAAAGAACATACAGAGAAAGTTCTTCACGAAGACGAACTTGACAAAACCTCAGAAGAGCGCTTGGTTTGTAATGTCTGTAATAAATCTTATTTAAAAGCGAGTAATTTAGCTGCTCATATGGGTACTCATACGGGAATTAAACCATTTGAATGTAGCGTTTGTGGAAAATGCTTTACACAAGGTAGAGCACATGCTTGCCATATGCGTACTCATTTAGATACAGTTGAAAAACCTCATCAATGTGAAGTTTGCAAAAAGGAGTTTGTGCAAGAAAATCAATTAGTGGTGCATATGAAAAAGCATTCAGGAAAATCGTTTATATGTAATGTTTGTGGCAGGAATTATTGTAATTCTGGAAATTTAAAATCGCATATGCGTTTACATACTGGAGATAAACCATACGCTTGCCACATTTGTGGAAAGAAATTTGCACAAAGTAATGCACATTCTTATCATATGAAAACACATACAGGTAATGCTAATAGATTAAAATGTTTACTATGGTACGGATAATATATGTACTGAACTATAATTTGGTATTTGGTGGTATTGTAATTTGCAAACCTTTACTAGTTCAGTCAGCTATATCTCATTTATTTTCCATATTACTTAACTAAAGCAATTATTATGTATGCGGTGTACTGTTCATTTGTCTCTTCCACAATTTTGTTACCTTTTTAATTAAAACCGTAAAGTTAAAAAATAAAGGATCAAAGTCATGGGACATCTATTACCACATTGTTAATATTACAACACACTGAATGTGGTAAGTGATATTTTATTATAGTTTATTCGCTGAATCAATTCTCTACACTCTATATAAGTTAAGTTAAGCGATAAATTTAGAAGTTACAAGAAAAGAAGTAGAATAATGTTAACACAGGTATTTACAATGTGTAAATAAGATACTGAGCAGTGTATGCTGTTGATGATTTTACTCTTTATGACGTGAGAAAAGTGGAGATTTGTCACCTCAAGTTTACTCTTGGAAGAATTAAATTCGTTATAGATATTCTTACATATGTTTTATTGCTTTTTTAAAGTGACCTCATGCTTTGTAATCATTTTTATTTAGTATATAAGATGGCTCTTTGTTAAAAAATTCAGTTAACGGGTTGTAGAGCAAAAGTAGTTATCAATTTTGATATAAATTATGTGTTTATTCTGTGTCAACACACGAAGTGAATTAGTAGTTTCTTTCTTTGCAATTTGTTTTATAGAAAATAAGGTAAGTAATATGGTTTTGACGATCTACTACAATTTTAAAGTTTTAAATACATTTAAAACTTTTCGCAAAATGTTTAAATTGTCAGAGCAAACTAACTGGTATCATCGAATGCTCACAAAAAGTTGAAGATATGTTTGTGAATATTGCCTGCTCCTACCGAGGCTCTTTTCAAAATTGTGCGACTTCAAAAAAGCGAAGAATATGTGGGAAAAGACGTCAAGTATTAGGAAAAATGACAAAAGAAAACAAGTCGGCTGCATTTATACATAGAATGGAAGCTCAACGTATTATGGAATATGGCGATGTCGAAGCGAGTAATGTGCCTAGTTTAAATGCGCTAAGAACTTATAAAAAAAACGAGAACAACAACTTGATGAAGATCCAATCATTTCTGTTCTATTAATGAAAAGAAGTATGCCGTGTGACACAACAATTGTTAATTTAGGGTACGATCCGTTTTATGTACATTACTGGATAGCTCCTCAAATAGATACTTAACGAGTGTATTGTAAGAATGTCCGATTTCCAACTATTTCGATAGATGCTACCGGTGGCTTAGTTCGAAAAATGAAACTGATAACAAATAGAGAAACTCACCATGTTTTTCCCTATGAAATAGCAGTCAGCGATCAAAACGGTAATTATAGTGTAGCTCACATATTATCAGAAAGACATAATAATAACGCAATCACTTATTTTCTTCAAGAATGGTTAAGGTGCGTCACCATTATTCCAAACATAATTGTAACAGATCGGTGTACTGCACTGATGATGGCTGTGAGTCAAGCATTTTCAGAATGCACATTAACTAAATATCTCCAAGTCTAATAAAATACTTATCTTTTTTGGGTTTTTTAATGGTGTATTTTAATTTATACAATCTAAACGTTTCGATAACATTTACAAGTAAGGGCTGATGTTTATGTTTTAATTTTTCAACTTTGACAACATTGTTTACAACATCTTTAACAATTTTAACAGATATCACTACTGACGAAGTGTTATCGAAACGTTTAGATTGTATAATTTAAAATACACCGTTAATAAACCCAAAAAAGATAAGTATTTTATTATGTGTGATAATGGTGGCAGTTTACATTTTCATATCTCCAAGTCTGTTCTGATCTGCTTCTTCAGAAACCTGGTGATAGAGCACTTCTTCCTGCATGCATGATTAGAAACGATTTTAATCACGTTATGCATTTCATTAGTACGTGGCCAACGATAAAAGCATCAACTCGTTGAATTAAAAATTTTTTATTTACGGGCTATATGTTTAGCTATTGGAAATAAAGATTTTCAAGACGTACTATCCCTTTTAAAATTCATCTTTACTGTGGCTCTTCATGAAGAAGACGGTCTTAATAATGAAGGAAGACGGACAGCTTGCGAAATTGCCAAATTATGTCTTAAAGAAAGAATTTCGTCACACAGTGCTTCCAATCTTAAAGAATAGAATTTTGATTCAGAGGTGGAAGGAACGGATAACGACAAAATAGATGATCATAAAACACAAAGCAATAAAGAAGAAACTGGAGGAGTATACAATGTTGTAAAAAATATATATTTCGAGGTATTAGCGGACGCCCGAAAATTAGAAAATCAAGACAGTCATGATGATATGCAGTATAGTCCAGTACTTACAAAAAAAATTACTCGATTTCTGTAAGTTATTAGTGTTATTACCATGTTGGAGCGCGGTAATGGTACCGTATTTTGGATATGGATCAGAAACAGAATCAAGTGCGTCGTCAGAAGGTTTGTTTAATGACCTTAAAATAGAATTATGAAACATACTGGGCTACCATTGCGATTAGATGAATTTCTACGTATTCACATTCCCCCAACATTAGGTAATATGAATCTAATTGGAGCTAAATATAATTCAATTATTGGGAATGAAATCCAAGATGATGAAAAAGATGAAAATAAAATATCGAGCGAACAGATATTTTTAAAATAAAAAATGAAAGATCAAATAAAAGACATCCAAAATGAAGAAGATGAAATTAAGATGAGCTAAAAGATATACAGAATGAAGAAGTGGAAAATTGGCGTGGCTTAGGAGAGCAAAATAAACCTTAAAAAAGACAAAAAAAAAGACAACGTAATTATTTACAAGCTGACCCAACGGTTAGTTTATTAAATCAAGAGAGCCGATCTAAAGCTTCATTTATTGGTGTTTTAAAAAATCGTAACATGTGTAAAATTTGCCACCGATCATTATTCTTTTATAAATACCTGCTCGTTTGATTCGATATACCAAATCTTATGTTGCGCGTTCGCCGATAGTAATGAATATCCTCAATTTATAAAAAGTAGCCAAAACGATTTTCTGTTTTTTGAAGTGATTGCGAATAATGTAAGGGATGGCATCACTGTTCAAACTTACAGAAAACGCGAAAAAATTTTAATTGACGTCTTAAAAGAAAACATTACACAAATTCGTCCTGGCCACTTTCTGCTTGACAGTGCAACAACCACACATTATAATATTTCAATAATATTTCATAAATATCCTTCCGTTCGTGAAATTAATATGTGTAGTGCTTGCTTTCAAACATTTGGACCACCTACAATAACTATACCCGCAAATTTAACAAGTAGTAGTGTTTGTAAACTTGAAGAGCTTTTAAGAGACTATTTACAGGAATTAAGAAAATGTGCTTCGTGTTGTTCTTCAAAAGTGGAAAAGAATCTAGAGATGAGATTTCACGTAATTGTAGAAATTTATAATTCACAATTAGAACGAAGTAAATAAAGATCCAAGTGCCATTGGACACTTCAAAAATATCGATTTCCAGTTCGAATGTTACAATGAACTTATTATAAGTACACAAAGAGTAAAATTATCAATAGCATATACTGCTTAGTACCTATCTTATTTACGCATTGTAAATACCTGTGTTAAAATTATTCTACTTTCGTGTTTATGTTATACATTTATCTATATAGTTTTAATTTTTAATGTCATCATTGTTTTTGTAGTTGTATGTATTGCCTTAACTTTCGGGAACAATCAATATTATCAAAAAATGATGATGTCTTTAAACCTTACTAGTTGATTCTTGAGAAATTCTCTATTCAAATTTTATTAAATACTACCTATCTTTTTCTGTAACTTCCAAATGTATCGCTTAACTTAACTTATATAGTCTCGAAAACATTACATTTTCAATTATAACATACAGGGTGTTTCATTAAAAATAGCGAGCTCTGATGGTTCAAAGTATGTCAATGTTGCATTACATTACAAAACACTCTGTACTAATTGATAAATTTCAAAGTGTACAGAAGGATATACTTTCATGTGTATACAAAATATAATTTTAATCAATCATTTTTACAGAATTATACGTTTTAAAAAGATATGATCGTTTTGAAGATGTAATATTTTGTGAGAAAATAATATTTATCTTTAACTCTAACTTCTACCCTTTTATAAACTACATTCTGTAACTATTACAAAAACATAGTCTTATGCAAGGTGTTCCGTTTAAAACAATTAAATTGTGCCCCGTCTAGCATTTATGCAACACCCTATATATTGCGAAATAATTTTGAAGTATGCGTAAGTTCATTTTAACCAATTTCTACTTGAGACATTTTCTTATAAAGTTGGAAATATAGGCGCTATAAAATAATGCGCTTTTATTGGGATCACGTCTTCAGCCCCCAAAAGTTTTTTCACTATTGTTCATGCCCTAACTGAAAACAATCAAAATAAAAGTGTGCACAAATAAAGCACAAACGTTTACACTTTTTACAAAACAAAATATTAACCAAATAAGAATTTTTTAAAAATAATGTCTGCAGTCCCACCAATTAGTTCTCTACGAAGGGGGTGAGTACAAACGAAATTTTTGCGGGCACAAACGAAGACCAAACAATTAAGCCTAATTTAGAGTCGAAATTCAAAGTGGGGGTGAGCACAATCGAAATTTTGTCACAAAGGTGCACAAACGAAGCAACTGTTTTTTAGCAATAACTGATCACCTAATTGAGTACAAACGAAAAAAACTTGAGCACGAACAAAGCACAAACAATTAAACATATTTTGGAATTAAAACTCAAAATTGGAGGGGCTGGCGACATGGACCTGGAATTGATAACATTAACTTAAAAATGATAAAGCTGATTCTTCCGTTTTGAGAGGATCAATTAACTCACGTCATCAATTTTTTCTTATCCAATACCATTGTACCATCTGCCTGGAAAAAGGCATTAATCAATCCACTTCCCAAAGTCAGTAAAGTAGCCGAACTCAAAAATATTAGACCCATTAATATACATTAATTAAAATAACATATTGCCTTCAATTCAATCAGGTTTTCATAAAAACCACAGTGCAACTACGGCAATGTTGAAGATAAAAACGAGTGACATTACTAGAGGTATAGATGATAGTCAGGTAACTTATCTTGTACTGCTTGAATATAGTAAAGCGTTTGACGTAATACACCATAAACTACTTGCAGCAAAATTAAAGTATTATGGAATCCGTGACACTTAATGTTTTGGTTTGAATACTACTTTTTAAACAGATATTAACTAGTTAAAATTGATGCTCAAATTTCTGAAAAACTGTGGAGTATGGGGTACCACAAGGTAGTATTCTAGCAACTATCTTATTCTCAATCTTTGTTGCTGATTTCTTAACTAGTGCCTCAAAACTTTTCTTACCGATCTTACTCTACGTTGACGCAAAAAAACGATATTTGCTAAATAAATTAGATTTAATAGCACATGATGTTTATTGAAATGTAATTAAATATTTTAAGGGCATAAAATAGTTTTATACTCAATCTTTTTACTAATATCATCTGTTGAAAATTAAATTTGGGAGCTTGCTTTTATGAATATTACTCTTATCTTTCTTAACTGTTGACTCTTTATCTTAACAACCACATAGACCACTTAATTCTTGAATCATTTCGGCTTGACATCTAAGTGAGACCACCGTACCATAGGACCTCTACTTAGAATATATATGTATTTTAAATTAGAATCACATCAGATCCTAACATTATCGGATCAATGTTATTGTAGCTTTTCAACAACAATTATGTAAAGCTTGTTGCTATAATTTAAATATTAACCGATATTTAATTCTGTTCGTAATTTTAAAGCAAATTACAATATGTATGGATAAATGCAAATTTAAATTATCTACATCGTTCAAAAATCTATAGTAGAAAAGAAAAAATAAATTACGCAAGTAAACTGTAACATTTACTTTTGTTTCTAGAAAGTAACACTCTAGAAAAACAATTTTTTGTTACTAACATTGTGAGTTATGTTTATTTTGTTACTTTTTCATGTAAATTACATAAGTAACATCTTCTAAATTGTAGGTGAAAAACCATATGCATGTGATGTTTGTCCAAAAGCGTTTACAACAAACGGCCAATTAATAAATCACCGAAGACTTCATACAGGTGAAAGACCGTTTGCTTGTGATGTCTGCAAAAAACGTTTCACACAAAAAGTTGCTCATACGATACATATGATGACACATACAGGAAACAAGCCTCACCTCTGTAGTATATGTGGAAAAAAATATTCACAAAATAGTCAATTGTTAGAACATATGCGTTCTCATACGGGTGAAACGTTACAGTGTAATATATGTGGCAAAGGCTATTCAACAGCTGGAAACTTGGCAGCTCATATGAAGACTCATTCTGGTATAAAATCGCATATATGTAATATATGTAATAAGGGATTTTATGTTGCCAATAAATTAGCAAAGCATATGAGAACTCACACTGGTGAAAGACCATATGCATGCTCGGTGTGTCCGAAAAGATTTACAAGTGCTGACGTGATGAAAATTCATGTTCGAATTCATACAGGTGAACGACCATATCGTTGTGATGCATGTGGAAAAGGATTTACGAATAATTCACAATTAACAGTGCACATGCGATCACATACTGGACAAAGACCTTACATTTGCAGTACTTGTTGTCAAGGGTATACAACTGCTGCAGGATTATCATTACACTCAAATACATGTGCAAATGGTATACGTAGAGTATCAGATACTGTAAATTATTCTAATGTTAATATAAACTATAAGTAAACTTGATTTTATTTCTGTTACAAGAAAATTAAGAACTCTGTGTACAGTAAATTTTTTTAAGGGCCTATAAAAAGTCTTTATTTTCATTGTTTAGCATTGTAATAAAAATATATTTTAAAATTGTTTTGTACAAACAGATCGAGGTGTGCGTTACAGGGAAGGTAGAGATAGATAGATGCAAACGAGCATGTTTAATTTTTTAATTTGGAGCACTTTTTACAGTATCCATTATAGACAAAAGTGTTGTTGGCGATGGCTTCTTTTCGGAAGACACTACTATTAACGCGGGCATACCCCAGGGATCAGTGATAGCTCCAACACTTGTCCTGCTATACATAAATGACCTCATTTCCTCAACAACAAACTCGATCCATTGCTTCACAGATGACAGCACTCTACATTGTAGTTCGTCTCAGTTTTCCCACAACAACAGGTCTACTCAGGACGTTAATGTAAATATGGCAACCTCAATCAACAGTGACTTAGAACGTATCATTTCCTGATGTAAATATGAAGGGCTTAGGTCTCAACTATATTAGGGATGTGCGTATCATCAAACCTTTCATGGGTTGACCACCTTTTGCCAGTCAGCAAAACAGCTACCTGCAAACTGGGGTTTCTATACAGATCTAAACAGCACTTCACATTGCAACAACTCCTTTTACTGTTTAAGGCTCAAATTCGACCTCATCATCTGGAATACAATTCTCACCTCTGAGTCAGTTCTCCCCAATACGCCCTTCATATGGTAAATCACATCCAAAAAGAGCTATAAGGCTTATAAATGTCCCACCTCAGACTTCTGACTTACAGTCTCTGAGCATAGAAGAATAGTTTCAGTTCTTTCCTTGTTCTATCGCTATTACTATGGTACATGTGCCTCTGAAACACTCCTTAATACCGTCACAGGCCATCTTCGTTATGAACACTCGGTTTGTCCATAATTACGCACTCAAAATTTCATTTTGTCACACTAAACGGGCGTAATCTACATTTTTCCACACGGCGACAAAATTGTGGAACGCACTACCTATCATAAAAAGAATACTAGCTAGTTTTGCCTGTATATATTTTATGCGCTCACACCACTTCAATTTACGTCCCTCCAAAGTTTGTGTAATTACCGAACAGAATGGGATTATTATGTATGGTTATAAAATAAGGAGTGAGTTCCGAATTTCTAGATTTAAACAGTAGAGTTGTGGTTTTTTGTTGTTTAGCTTTATACGATTTTTGATGAACCATTAGATTTATAACCCTGGTTATTTTGGCTTGCAAATGATCAAAATCACTCCACATTACTACCAAGTTTATGTCATTGGTATAATTAACAGCATTTAGGTTTAGTTTGAGGAAATTATTAATGAAAATGATTAAAAAAAAGAGGACCTAATATACTACACCTCGGGGCACCCTGAACAATCTCCAGGGTATCCACTTGAATTTTGACATATTGTTTTCTAAAGTTGCTAAAAAAATGAATGTATATAAGTGTTGTACCTTCTTGAACATACAAAATAAACTCAACAGAACAGTTTTTCTTCTGTTATAAGTACCAATATTTGAGTATGATCCTGTAAATAATATTGTCACCTGAACCTGGCGGCATTTTGTACCTAACAAAATCTGTATCAAATACATGTTTTATTAAATAATTTTACAATTAGTCTCCTTTATTATTGTTATACGTCAGTCCAGGCAACAACAAAACTTATGTGACAGTACTCAGGGTGTTAAGATTAATATAATTACAAAACGAATTGGAATTTTGTTTTCAGAGTGTGAATGATTTTTGTATATGTCACATTAATAGCAAACCCAGTGTAGTCCGCACTATGTAATCTAGAAATAATGAGTCACATACACAGTTTAGAAACACAATAAAAAATATACTTTATTGAAATATTATATCACTAAACATATTTGGTTTTCATTTTTTCGAATTACATTGCTGTAAAATTACAATTATTTTGACTTAATTATAAATATAATACTTTTGTTTAATACTCAGGGTTTTTACAAACAGGTAAAAGGCATAAAATACCAAATACAATTTCTGACATTTGAAATACAAATTGTATTCCACAAATGATATATTCCAAACGTAATACTACACTTTGCCAGAATACAAAGTAAACGACACCAACTGCGGATGGAATGGTGAGTGATAGAGCCAATATTACAGGCCACGCTAAAAAAATTCTTATTAATTTATATAAATTAATGAAACTGAGAACCTTTTTCAGTTAAATTTCCACGTCTGGCTAATATTACCCGAAATAATTCCAGTATACACACAGCTAATAAAATTCCAAAATCTGTTTCAAAATTTGGCAACGATAAATTTATTGCTTTAACGACATTCATTCCTATTTCACATACTGCAAATAACCCAAAATAATAAGAGTTTAAATATAAGAGAACTTCAAAAGTTAATGATGCATTCATAACCTTATGGTAGTAGAATCATGCTTATTGAACGAGAATGCTGATTATTAGCTTTTTTACTTGTTTTTAATTAAAAGTAATGAAAAACAAAATATTCTGTTTAATATTGATTTAAATGAACTACGTTTAGTGACATCTGCTGTTGTGACAAAAAGATCGTATGTAGAAATCTGTTACACTGAACACAATATATGAATCATAACCTTAGAATACAAATGTATTTAATCTGTGTGTATATTCTAAGATCATAACCACAAAGTGATTATAACCTCAAAAACGCCCTATTATTATTGTGATGATTCTAATTTAGAACAAGAAATAATTGTTTAAAATGGATCGGACTAATAATCTCCATCAATCTGCAAATACACAACATGATCTATATTTGCAAGAAATTGAAGGCATAGATGATTATTGGGGCCCTACGTTTAGGTAATGTTCCCATTGAGCTTAACAAATTTAGATCAGAATGTTGTTTTAGAGCTATCTACGATAATGAGGAACATATAGAATTTCAAGAGAAATTAGAACAACGTATTAGACACCATGATAAAGATATTGAACGGTTGTGCAACATATACTATCAAGGATTTATTGACTCAATTAGAGAGTTGTTGGAAGTGCGTTCTCAAGCAAAAAAGCTTAACGTAATTTTTAGGTTTTGATTAAAACTTTTTACATATAACACATTTTAGACTGAAGTATGTGTGTTAGATAACCAATTGCAGCAAGCTGCGGAGAGTATATCAAAGTCGGGTGCTGAATTAGTCCAAGCACGCAAAGTTCAGTGTAATATAGCTATAGTTATTGCACAATTAAATTTATGCCTTCCTGTATTAACCACATACTCAAAATTAAAGAAACAAATCTTTGAAAAAAGGTTTGTTAAGTAAGTATTTAGTAAAAAGTATTAAATTGTAAATTTTATAGATATTATCCCGCTCTTAAAACATTAGAAGAGTTAGAGCATCTTCATTTACCTCATGTTGCTAATTATCGTTTTTCGCTACAGCTACGAGAAAGTATACCAAAGTAAGTATGGTAATTTTTAGTTTTCAGTGATAGACACAATTTTATAGAATTCGTGAAAGTATTGAGAAAGCTTCTATGTCGGATTTAAGGGATTTTTTAGAAAATATAAGGCGGTATTCTCCAAAAATAGGAGAAGTTGCCATGCGACATGTAAGTACTTAAAACAAAAATTTGTGTAGTGATTTGCAGGTAAATATTTCTGTGGTAATTTAAAACTGTGTACTCTGAGTTGTGGTTTGGACTAACTGTATCCAATCCTGTACTACATAGAATGCTGTCCAAATGGTTGTATACTAAATTTAATCATCAACTTTAGTGATTCAAATTCGTATAAATTTATTGATTAAATTAAAAACATTGAACTTGCATAAGATGAAATTTTAATCTCATTCGGTGCTTGCTCATTGTTTCCAAGTGTTCCAACAGATCAAAGTTTGGTTTATTTTGATGTGTTAAAAGAAAACCATTTGGACGATGCAGAAATAGAATAATTTCTTAAATTAACAAAGTCGTGTATGAAACAAATCTTTTTTAAAATTAAGAATCAATTTTTCAAACAAGAACATGATACGATAATGGGTAATAGCTTATCTCGGTTTATGGCTAATCTATTCATGGGAGCAGCGTTGTTTGTAACGGGAGCTTAAGAAAAATCAAAATTTCGCGCTAAATTATATGAGATTAGATATTTATATATTATTTTTTTGGATAAAGAAACGGTTATTGTTTATTTTTATTTGAATGTAATTAATATTAACATGAAAAGCTTGAGTTTGTTTTAATAAGTTATCTATACATTCAATGTGAAAATATTTAAAATACGCAGCATTTGCAAGTGCATTAATGTGTTGGGAAGGAATGACGCTGTTATAATAATGATGTACAGTTTTTAAGTCAGTCGCATATAGTGAGCGATCACAAAGAGTCGCGATAAGTAAGCGAACAGAAAGGGTCGCATAAAAATAAGCGATCAGAATTCGCAGTCTAAGCGACATTATGTAGTGCTGCCCTATAAAGTATTAAAATTACAAGTAGGAATTAATTAACGATGATAGTGAAGAAGTAGAAAATTACCTTCCTTATTAAAATAATAAAAAGTGACTTAATAAGTGAAGATAACGCATGTTGTATATCTCAGAACCGTAGTCAATTGTGTTTAAATAGTGAATAATAAATAGAATAGCCAGTAATCGACCCAAATTGGGAAATCGAATTTATTGACGTGTAAAAAGGGAGGATCCGCGGGTGGTAAATAGCTTGCATTGTGTTGCGCAGGCTATTTGTAGTTAAAACTGAACGATTAAGTGAAAACTGTCTAGTGTAAATATATCGAACAATTAATTACTAAAATCATTAACTGATGAAAGAAAATTAGAAGCGTATTTAGCTGCACAAAAGTATAAGGAAAGATAAGGACGACAATCGAAAAACGGTGCCAGAGTGCCGACAGGTGACATCATCGTAAGAGCAGGTTCTAACCTTTCTGAGGCCCCTTATCCTCGCACAAAGAAACGCCAGCATTACATCATCAGTTGCAAAGAAAGTAAGTGAGAACCTTTTTTTGTTTGTGTTAATAAATAAAGCTTTTTTGTGTTTGATTTTCTCGAAACTTTACATTTGATTACCACAATTAAACAAAAACAATCGTTTAATTCTGATAAAGATTTTATTTGTTATATGTTAGCTTTAAGGTTATTGTAGATTTAGGTTTGATTATACATATGTTTGTAAACAACGCATTGATGCATTTTCGTTCAGATTTGGAATTTAATTAAATGAGTATAACGTTTGATTTACTTTTAGTGTTAGAGATTATTAATATCACAAGCTTACATAATTATTGAATATATAAATGCTGGAAGAGGTCAACTCAATAGGAATCCAGATAAATAAATAAATCGAAATGAGCCTAATTTTGGGCAATTAATTAAGAAAGGAGTTGGTAAACATGAAGCTTAGAATTCATTTACGCAAACCGAAATTAATTAGCAAGCAAAGTAAAAATTAACCAGTAAATAATATCTTTATAAATTGAACCCTTTCAGTTTTAATAAAACGCAATAAAAATACTCATCTCGGGTATTAAATTTTCTTCAATAATGTTGATTTTATAAAAAGGTTTAAAAGAACTCAAATCTTATTCTTTGGAGCGGGTTAAACAAACAAAAGTAGTATCTAAGGGTGCTACGCCCGTTGCATGTTCCAGCTATTACAATTGTAACAGATCTATTAATTACACTTCATTTAAATGTATTACGGCATTACGATCAAGTGAAAATCTATTATACTTTTTTTTAAATATTTCCCCCTATTTATGATTTATTCGCAACTTATTACTATCAATAAATGATTTTTCTTTTTATATTGGAATTTGTCCAAGTATTCCTAAATTATACCATTGTCTATAAAATGATTATACAGAAAAAGTACCAAGGTTGAATTCATGTTCCGTTTCTTTCAAATAGAACGAGTTGCCGCTACAGAAAGATGACTGATGACCGAATTATTATGGTTACAATTTACATCCGGCCGAAATGCATTCTCAGCATACTCCTTTCAATTTCAGACGGTATAACCGTTGTTTATAAACAATGGTGTAATAAAACAATTTATTTATCATCGTTGTAGTGCTGCTGCAGGGTAATTAGATCCTCGCGACATAACTTTTATTACAGATCTACATTGCATAATTTAACCAATAGCTATAATTACATTTATTGTTTACTTTATACGTAATGTTCTTTAATTATTTCTTATAAGCAATATTATTAATTGATTATTGATTAAACGAAACAAGAAATACTTTCAACTAGATTATTTTACAATATGATTCGTTATAATTATTAATTCAGATTTTTCTACAAAATCTTTCATAACTGTAACTGAGGGTTTCTTATCCTAAATAGCGCCCCTTTGACACCACGCGATGGCCTATCGCCTATGCTGGTAAAATTAAACTTTTCCTTTCGAACTGTACTACCGACCACCCTCACTTTTCTTAGAGCTTCAAAGTGGTGCAGTTCAGAAAGTGAAAAAGATTGATTTTTTGTGTGCTATATTTCATATTTTTCTGTGCGGTAGTGTAACTATAGTAAAAATGGATCCGTAAGTCTGCTGTAGTTTTGATACTGTATATTTTCTATAATTTCTCTTTCGTGTTCTCTTGAAGATTTGTTATTAGAAAACTTAATGAAGGTAAAGAGTTTGAACCAGAGCCATCGACATCAAGGGTAGCGAGATTGTAAAAAAGGGTAGTCTAGGGTACTTACTTTAAATATTTTTTGAACTTGAATTCTTTATACTCATATTTTCTGGTATTAGAAATACGAACTCGGAGTCAGACAATGACGATTTCAAGCCTCAATCGGAAACAGTAGATACAGAGTCAGAATCAGAAGACAAGACAGAAGAGGAACAAAGACAAACAACTTTGCAATCTGGAAAAGCGAGATGTAAGCGCTCGTATAAGCAGCACTTTAAAAAGGAGTGGACCACTAAGTTTGGGGCTGGAGAATGGTTAGTCCCAAGAAAAAAAAAGGATTCGTATAGCAAGGTGGCATTACACACATTGAAAGACATTCAAAATCTTCAATGCACAAAAAAATTATAACGCCAGCAAGTCGACTCCAAAAAGTCAGGACGTACTACAAACTGACAAACATCAAAAATTAGATGTGTCAGCTAAATCAGCCGAAGTTTAAGTCCTCATAAAATGTTAAAATTAAGTCAAACAAGGTGGCTTTCTTTACAAGCAGTGGTTAATAGGATTGTCGAGTAATGGTCCGCGCTTATACTTTTCTTACTTCCGAAGCTACTACCACTATTTGGAACCTTTAAAAAAACCATTATTTAAATTATACTTTTTATTTTTGAGTTATATTTTGGATTTAGTTAATAAATTGAATATTGAGTTTCAATCAGAAAATTTTAAATTGCATTTATTCTTACCGCGCGTAACTGCCTTTTATATAAAACCATTTTAAGAAATTTTTTATAGCAGAAGTATTTAGATGGTAATTTACAAAGTATCGACATAAAAACTCCATATATTCAGACTATTAGAGAATATATATGTAGGTGCAAATTGCGAATTGTTAGTGAGTCAACATAAAGATGAAATACCGACTGCTGAATTAAATGAATTTAAAGTTCGCTGCTTAAACTTTTACGTAGAAATATGCTGCCAAATAAAGTCTAAATTCGGTTTTAACGACGAAGTACTTAATTTTCTAGAGGTAATAAATCCGAAGATAGTTTTTTCTGAAAAGTTTCCTTCTGTAGTTCCCATTGTATTTAGATTTCCAATATTAGTTAGTAACATTGAAAACTCGCAACCGACTCCTACCTAGTACTTGTAGCGCATTGTTGCATACGAAAGAAATGTTACGCAACAGCAGCTGTTACAATTTTCAGCCTTCACACTCGATGTTGAATAAAAATGTTGTTGAGAAAGAAGATTATCCTGATTTGTCGTTTTAGTACATATATATTTACTTGTACATGCAGAATATATTTAGTTATAGCGTTGACTGAAAATCATACTCAATGGTTATAGCATTGAGTAAGGGATAGTGTGTATCTATTTAGTTAGTATTGTGAATGTGTTGCTAAAAATATAATATTTGGACTGATTTGTATTTTAAACCGTTATTTTGCATACAAGGTTAAGTTAATTAATTAATTCATCTTTTATGATTTATAAATAGGACTTCAAATGTGCCATCTATGTAGTTTAGGCAGAACTATTACAGCCTGAGAGAAATCTTTTACCCTTCCATCTTTAAATCTAGTACAAAATTTAATCGGTCCGGAGCAACGCTCATGGGGAAATTTGAAACAAGCGATTTGGTTTATTTTCCTATTGTTTGGATTAGATACGTGGATAATGCGTTTGTCATTCTTAACACTAATATTTGTAGTGTTGAGACTTTAACCTTAACTGCCTGAATGTTAGAAAATCGCCAAAAAAAGAATAAAAAATTCAGGTTAGCTGATATGTCTTCAGGTATGCAGGAAAAATAGTTTAAAAAAAATTGTATTACTGTTTTCGTTAAAAATATTAAAATAAGGGAAAAAAACATTGGTATCAGATCATGCACTAAGTGAAAATAAATATAGCACTAGAAACAAGTTGCATTCAAAATTTATTTGATACAAATAACATTGAGAAATACCTGAAACAACTATAATCTCTTACGTTTCACGGTGAAACTCAAAGAAACAGTTTCTCTTTTTCATTATACAAAAATTCAGTCTACATTTCCTACAGATGAAATTAGTCAATGACTTATGAGCGATCATGTTTGCATTTGTTTCTTTTCTCCTCAAATTAGACCAATGCTCAAACCTATCAATACCAACTACTGCCAGTGGTCTTTGAGCAGCAGATTTTCTTCTAATTGGAGCGCTGGCAGATCGTCTACGACTGGGAGCCTCATTTCTCCCAATTTTACATAGGCTACATGTTACATCAATTTGAAATTGTTTCTGAGACATTGCTGTTTTACCATTTATGGTATTTACTCTGTTATAAAGGACCCAACAAATGATAAGATAGACGAAAATAGCATTTTTTACTTTTCATGGTTATTTTGTGTCGTCCAATGTGAGCATCTATTAAATCTACACTGCACATGTGTTTGTTGTAGATTTTAATAATGTTTGGGCAGGGAATGTGCACATATTGTTGTTAATCTCGTTCATATCTGTGTATTTTGGCAATGAGCTTCACACCACATACACTGGATGCTACACACACAAGATTGTTATCGTTGCAATGAACAAGAGACATTGGACAGTCATCACATTCTGTGACAGATTCTTCTACAGTGCCTTTGGCACTTTTTTTTATACTCTTCTCGTCACTGAAGGGATTGTTCGGGATGCGATCTATTCGTATAGTTCCTAATGTAAAAACATACTTCTTCAACTCAGTGATGAGGGGTAATTATTTGTAGTAATTATCAAAATATACAGTTTATCGACAGTTTTCGGGAACATCCCTAGTCAGCCGAATAACAACATTTGAGTTTGCTCCTATATCTGCCTCTCCATCAATAATTACATTTTTTTGTACTGAGTAGATTTCAAACTTGTAAGCGAAACCATCATAGTCGCACAAAACGAATAATATGTACCCCCATTTTTTTGGGTTTTCGTGGTTATATTGTAACGAATGTTCTATTGGAGTTGCACAAATCTGTTCATCAACTGAGATGATCTCACCCATTGGCACATTGGAAAACTTATTGTTCAGATGGCGTATTACAGGACGCAATTTGAAAAGTTTCTCTCTAGCAGGATCATCAACTGGAAAGTTGCTAGTGTTGTCGTGAAATAGAGAATAGAATGAATGGCTTCAAACTTATTGATTCCCATAGTTACTTTCACCACATCATTACCCAAAATCGAGTGCGAGAGATCCCTAATGCAAGAAACACGCGCCACAGATGAAAGTATAACAATTCCTATGTATTTTTGCAACTAATTTAGGGAGAGGGTTGCTGGTTTATTTGGGTCCTTTTGTACCGAATATAATACAGGTTGTTCTACTATTACGGTGACCAAATCCTCACCAAAGAAGTATTTGAAAAAATTATTGGATATTGTAACTGTGACAAATGATTGGGAATAGTTGAGTTTCCGTTAAATGTTTTATTACGGTCTGAAATTATCAATGACCCATTTCTCCAACAAATTTGCTTCTCCCATGCTTTCTTTCTACTTATTGTTGGTTTTACAGGAATACGTGATTTTAGTTTTGTAGAAACTCTTGAAGTAGCATCTTCGGAACTCGCATCTGAGGATGTGAAGGCGGGAGAAAATATTTTCGAAGTACTGGACAAGCCATCTAAATTTTGAAGTGCTAAGTAAATCAGAGAGGGCCTTTGAAATGTTAAGAAAATCAGCTGGAGTTTTTGACGTTCTAAGAACTTCTGGAGTACTATGGGAATTAGCTGGAACTTTCACTTGTACCTGATAAGTTATGAAGTGTTACTCGCTGAGTGTGTACACGCAAACGCTCACGCACACACGCAGGCACGCACGCATACACATTTAAACATGATGGCCGATCTTGGCGAAACTTACAACAGAAGTTGTAAAATGAGCTAATAAGTCGATTTAGCACTAGTGAAAAAAAGTCGATTGCAAACCTTCTATACCTACATATGTATATGTATGTAGGTTGGAAGGCAAAAATTGAAATTAAAATTATTTCATTTTTTAAAATTTAAGTTAGCATCTAGATGTCTATTAACCTCTGTCTGTCATGAAGTTTTAAATGTCTGTTTCACATAGATGATTGTTTTTGCGTTTACAATGTTCCCCATTTTCGTAATGAACGTCTTTTAAAAGAGGTTGCATAATTATCCTAAGAAATGTTATTAAAGGTATTTCATTTCTTTTAATTTCCATTTTGTAGGTTGGAAGGTCGTGTGGTGTTCCACACCAGATACTCGCTCTCGCTCTCTCGCTTCCTCCTCCAGCCCCCTCCCCACTCGCTCTCTCTCCTCCACTCTACCTCTCCTCCCTCTCCCTCTCCATCTCCTTCCTATTTTCCTCTCCCTCGCCCTCTCCATCTCCCTCTGCCTCTGCCGCTCCTCCCTCTCCCTGCCCCTCTGCCACTCCCTCTTCCTCCCTCCCCTCCCCCTCGCCCTGCCCCTCTACCTTCCACTCCCCCTCCCTTCCCCCACCACAACAAACAAACAAATATAACCAAATTCATAGTCAGACCACTATTATTTTACATGCTAGCACTGTCTTAACTGAAATAACCTCTCACATAAACGGCTCTAGATTTATAAACAAGCCTCGTCCTAAGTCGTTATTGAAAATGTTCAACTACCTAAATACCTAAACAATAATAAATATAACTAAATTTGAAATTAAATCCGAATAGTAAAACCCTAATTACCTCGTTATTGTAATTTCCCATCTAACCGTTCTTTCACATTAACTGTAGCATTGTTAGTGCTACCATACTTGCCTATATTAATTTTTATTTATATACACATACATTATTTCACCATACTTAATCTCCTTGAGATTATAAGTCAACATTCAGTCAACGGTATTTTATATCGTGCACACACACGCGCGCGCACGCGAACGCGCACACACGCACGCACAAACGAACGCGCGCCCGCGCACAGACAGACAGACAGGCACATGCACAGACACAGACGCCCCCCCCACAGACTTTTGAAAAAATTATCTTCTACAGCGAGTGGCAACCATTATTCAAAGATCTGTCAGAGGAATTTCAGGAGGGTTTACCTGATGTGGAGCAGTTTGACGATGAAAAACCGGTCTTAATTATAATTGACGATCTAATGCGCGAAACTGATGGTTCGGTAGTTGATATTATTACAAGGGGTTGTCATAGAAACCTAAGTGTGTTATTCTTAACTCAAAACATTTCACCTAGGACGTGGATAGCGAGATATCTCTCAACGCACATTATTTAAGAACCCACGTGGCAGAGCTCAGATACAGCATTTAGCAAGACAGAATTCACTTGACAATCCGAAATTTTTAGAGGCTGCTAACCGGGATGCCACTTTAAACTCGCACGGATGTTTATGGTTCGATTTAAAACAATACACCGGATGTGCTGCGATATAGAACAAACATATTCGGGCCTCAAGGTATTTGCCAAGTACACTACGTTTCAAATGAAATGCACCACTTAGAAATAATAATGCTATAATATTGAAGGTATGGTAAAATAATGCTTTATTAACATGTATAACATGATGAAATTTTGAAGGCAAAACATTAACAGTTAACAAGAAAATGTTAATAGTGTGTAGCATCGCCACACACAGCAATGCAGGCGTTCACTCTCCGAGGCATGCTTTCTTTAAGATGGTCTATATCCTCCTGAAGCATTTCATCCCAGGCTACTTGGAGATGGTGTAATTCATCCAAGTTGTTTGGTAGTTGCCTTAGTCTTCGACCCATCATGTCCCATACATGTTCAATAGGCGAAAGATCTGGCGATCGCGAAGGCCACGGGAATACTGGTAGCTGCACTTGATCCAGAAACCTTGTAACATGTGCGGTATGTGGGCTAGTTTTATCTTGTTGCAAAATACCATTTGGCAACGTCTGCATTAACGGTACTACCACTGGCTCCAAAACATCAAAGTAACGCTGAGCACTTAATGTGCCTAGAATGAACACAAGAGGAGATCTTCTACAAACACGTATGGCGCCCCAAACCATGACTCAGGTGTTAAGCCTGTGGGTCGTCTTTCAACAAACTCTAAATTTCGACGTTCTTCTTGAAACCGCTGCATCTTCTGACGACCATCGTTTCGCCGCAAACAAAAACGCGATTCGTCGCTGAAGACGATGTTATTCCATTGAAGGCCCCCGTCCCGCCGCTCTCGACACCATGCCAATTTAGCAGTCTTATGCTCTTGAGTTAACTGGGGTCGCCGGTATGGACGATACGAATGTAAGCCAAAAGACTTAATTCTCTTGTAGATTTGACATTGATAGGTGACGACCAATAGCTCCGGTCCAGTTCACCGCAACAGACGTTGTTGACTGAAACCGATCTTTTGTGGCCATCCGCCTAAGAAGTCGTTCTTCACGAGCATTAGTGCTGCGTGGTGGTTTTCCACTGGGGCGAAGTCGTTGAATGTCTTCTTCAGACCAAGAAGACCAAATGCGGGCCACCGTGGTGTGGTCTCGATTAAGTTTTCTGCCGATTTCTCTAAATGACGAACCTGTTTCTTTCATGCCGATAATTCTACCTCTGTCAAAATCTGAAACCTGGGCAAAGGTTTGTCGTCTTACTGGGGGCATTTTTTCAGAATAAAGGGTTTACGCCTCACACTCATAAAGATTACATAATATATGATAGTTGACGTTTTAATCGAAAACACCAATAACCTGCGCGCATTAGTCAGATTAAGTAAAAGTCAACGTGACGCTTTATTGAAATGTCTGGATAGTAAGCAGGTGGAATGTATCTGCGAGTGTGCATATAACATTTTAAAAGGTCGTGTACCTCTGTCAAGTGATCAGAACAGCGACTCTCTCAACATAAGCACACTTTAAGACGCTTGACACTGAGAGGTGAATCTATAAAAGGAAGAAACAGTTTCTTATACAAAAGGGCGGTGCATTTCTATCACCCCTGTTCTGGGTAATTTGTTTCAATAACAATGGACCACAATCTGCATTGATTATTCTACCGATGGATTTATACAGCGTCTGCAGGCGCCAGATGTCACACAAAACAACATTTTAACGCAGCTGGGGAACCTCGTGGATAAAGTTTTAAAAACCAAAATGACCCACCATGACAAATGGCAACAGTAAATCAAGTTCTTCAAAGATATCTACACTTTTCCAATCAATTACGGCAACCTGCTAGCATAACAATCAGCGGCGTTGATGTTGATATTAGAGATTTACCGAAATGCAAAGGCCTGACAGACCACGAAATAGTATCAACGCTGCCGACTTCATCTAGGAAGAAAGGTGAGGCTTTTTTGTGTATACTGAATACAAGCGGTGATGTATTTTGAGATAAAACGGATACTGCCACAATAAAAGGAGAGATCATCCCACATTCCAACATTATTGATCTGGTTCACGAGACGTTAAGGGAAAAACTACAAACTCCCATGGTTGGCGAGTTTGCGACGTACATTAAAGAAATAAATATGCCGCGAGAGTTTGTCAGAAATACGCGAAGACATGCTGCTGCTGTATCAACTAATGTTGAACGGACCCTTACGACTATAGGCGAGAATTACGATGCCGATAGTGAATTGCTAGAAACCCCGAGAAGATCCTCTCGAAGAAGAAGACTTTCACTAGAGTGGGATACGTGGCGAACATAATCTGGCAGGATTTTCGGGTATAACACCTTTAGCTAACACTGTAAAAGGTAGATATGGTGAAGTGAAAACTTGGCTACAGGCTCAGGACGCTTATACGGTGCATAAACTAGTCAGAAAAAAGTTTCCGCGTAATAGGTACATTGTGAGCAACATTTACGAGCTGTGGCCAGCGGATCTTTGTGATATGCGAACTTTAAGTAAACGCAATAGTGGATACAGCTACATGCTAACCGTTATCGATGTATTTAGCGAGGGGGCTTGGGCGAGAGCTCTTAACACGAACACAGTCGCATCAGTAATTGAAGCATTCGCAGATACTTTTAAGGAAAGTGATAATACACCGGCAAATCTACAGACGGATAAAGGCAAAGAGTTTGTGGCGGTCAGTGTGCAAAACTCTTTCAAGAAACAAAATATCAATTTCTATGTAACAAATAACCGTGATGTAAAGGCATCTGTAGTTAAAACATTCAATAAAACATTGAAAACAAAGATGTGGCGTTATTTCACCTACAAAACTTCCTACAGATATATTATGTACTCCAAAAACTTGTGACTGCTTACAATAGCCTTCATTCCAGTATAAAGATGGCCCCTGCGGCTGTAAACGGTGAAAACATTTTGGAAGTGTGGAATAACCTGTACGCGAAATGCTTAGGCACATCACGTCATCCTAAATATAAAGTCGGTGAACATGTCAGAATCGCCAGAACTAAGTACACTTTGAGAAGGGATATGAAACGAATTGGAGTGAGGAAGTTTTTACAATTAGTGCAGTGATAAAAAGAAGACCACCAGTTTACCGAATCATCGATCTTAATAACGATCCTGTTGCAGGTATCTTTTACGAGGAGGAATTGTAAGTTGCTACGGTTGATGAAGACACTATTCACAGTCGATACGATTTTAGCAGAGAAGGGTCGCGGACGACATAAACAGTACTTGGTCAAATGGCGTGGATACAGTGACAAATTTAATAGTTGGTTAAAAATTATTATTAATTTTATTAAATACATAAATAAAAAGTTTACCTCGAGTAGGATTCGAACCTACGACCTGTAATTTGCTAGAGTACCGCGCTACCAACTGCGCCACCAAGGTTCAAGCCCCAATCGATGCAAATTTTGTCTTAAAATTAATAATAATTTTTAATTACATATTTACCTTGAACTTATTCGTTCATAACAAAAACTTATAATAATTTAATAGTTGGTTGTTAGCTTCGCAGGTGAGAGATATATAAAATGGAGTTTTATCTTACCTTATTAAGTAATAGTTCTATGTCGTATTATCCCGAAAATATGACGTCAGGTTTTATTACACAACTGCCAAAACGAATAAGATTAACAGGCTCATGAGTTGTAGGCATATCGGAAATTCAGTACCCTTGTTCTTTTACCGCTGTAAGTGCGACGGACAATTTAATTTATTATAGAATTGATCCACCTGCAGAAGAAGATGTGTTAGACACTATATTAAAAAGGGCTTCATAACATTTTCAAGACAACGAGAGAATCATTTATGTTGAGGATGGTATGTGTTACGTTTCGCTTCGGGGAATTATGCCAACATAGAAGAAATTGCCAACGAGCTAAATAACCACGAGCTAATAAGTAAATTACTAACAATCGAATACCATAATCTAACTAAGCGCGTCACTAAGAGATTAAAAACCTCCCTCTCGCTATTCGGATTCTCACAACGTTTAGACTTACAGTTGAGTTATCGTCCTTATCAAAACATAGCTATGAAGCCAATACCATCGCACCCCGCTAGTGTATGGATAGGATTACCAACGCAGATGTTTGTTTATTGCGACATCGTTGAACCGCAAATTGTGGGTGATTCGCTGATGCGTATAATAAACATTACTTCATATAGGCAAAATTTTGCAACGTGAGACTTTCAGCGAAGCCTGTTGCGGGGACCCCCACTCCAAATTTCCCCGAAGGTAACCGATGCTATCCATTATTGTATTGTATATTGTATTCCTCTGTTTATGAGCCAACATCAACGGACATTAGAGATTTTACTGACTTGTTAATAAACTATTACAATATAACCGATGATGATAAAAACGATGAAGTGGATGAGGTGAATGTCTCAAATCCAAGATGATTGTGATGATTCACAGAAGAAGAGCGATGAGGTAGAGGAGAACGACGCATCTCAAAACCATGATGATAGCGACGAATCACGGCCTAAGAAGAAGAAGTCCGATAAAAATGTGATTAAATACATGATGTATTGTTTTTTAAAATATATTTTCAAACGCTAAGTATTCCTTAAATTTTTTAACGCTTTTATTCAACTCACTTTGTCTGTCGGGTTCAAATCTTGTAATTGAATTTTCAACAACTTCCTGATCTCCAATTGAGCTGAAATTTGGCATACATGCGTATTATTGATGACAATACACGAATAGTGTTTTTTGCTGTGAGTTTTGCGGCCAAATTTGGCCAAATATGGTCGAAATTTTTGTTTATAAAGCTAGGGCCTTGAAATTTTTGACTTAAGCTTTTCGCATAATACCATGCATACAAATATGCGACAAGTTGAGTTTAAAGGTCAGGGGGCTGCATTGCGGCCAAATTTCGTCATACATGATCGAATTTTTTGTTTATAAAGCTGGGGTCTTGAAATTTAGGACTTACGCTTTTAGCATAAGACCATGCATAAAAATATGCGACAAGTTGAGCTCAAGATCAGGGGGCTGCGCCCGGGGGCTCAAAGTATTGTATTCAGTCAAAAAAAATGAACTATTTTCCGATCTCCGGTTGAGCTGAATTTCGGCATACATGTGTATATTGGCCAAGTAAGTTTGAAATTCTTGTTTATAAAACTAGGGTCTTGAAAAATTGAGTTTCTTTGTTTGTTGGAACTTACACCTAAGCGACTAAAAAGTAGAAAATAAAATTAAGTAAAAAAAAAACATTTTTAAAAAACGCTTTTTTATTAATAATGTTGTTTTTCGAATGTACGTTCGAACATGTTTTATAAATCTAAAACCCTTTTTGACAGAGCTGTTTCTATTAAGAGAGATATTTCCGCTAAGTCAAATCTTGCATGTAAAATAGAAGCTTAATCTCATGTTTAGTAGGGGCGCTGTCATCTTGGCTTAAATATCAGATGAAAAAAATCTGCGATCACCGGTATATACTACTTTTTATCGTGCTTATCTTTTAATATCACAACCGAGATTTGTTTTCTAGAATGTAAACATCGAAAATTGACAATGAATGTCGCTTTATTTACCTTTTTAATCTCAAAATGATCTGATTGTTTTCTTTTTTTGTATCTACTTAAAGCCAACCAGCACGTGTTTAAATCGTGCATTAACCATAACAGTTATAACTTTTGATGTATATGTAATGATAATACTTAATTGCTCATTTATTTTTAAAACTAATTTTGTATCTATGGTTACTGTTGAAAGTTGACTTGACGCTCTCAAGGAGAAATTTTGTGTGTATATCTATAATACCAGCGACCTCTTAATTAATTACTCATTTATTTTTAAAAGTAATTTTTGTATGTATGTATACTGTTGAAGGTTGATTTTACGCTCTCAAGGTGAAATTTTGTATGTATCCGCAATATAAAATACGGCTGAAGGTTGACTTTACTTTACATTCTCAAGGTGAAAATCATTTTAAAGTGTGTGTGAAAAAATTCATATAAGCAGGCAAGGTCGCACTAACGATTAGCAGTTAGAGGGGAAATTACAAGTGTGAGAGATAATTAGATGTGTTGCCATTCGGATCTAATTTCAAGCTTAGTTATATTTGTTATTGCATTGTAAAAGTATTTAGATAGTTGAGCATTTTCAATAACGACTTAGGACGTTGTCTTGTTTATCAATCCAGAGCCCTTTATGTGAGAGGTATTTCCGTTAAGACCGTCCCTACATGTAAAATAATATCGTGGTCTGACCTCGACTTTGGTTACATTTATTATTGTGTAGTAATTTTACTAATTTAAATGTAAAACATTTTTATCATTGTATTCAAAACGCTAATTTGGTGTTCGTATATTGACAGCAATGCCATTTTTTTGAAGACTATTTTTTTGCACGCTTAAAACAGGCTCTTTTTTTTTAATTTGAGAGTTGGGGCGGGAGGGAGAGGGAGAGCGAAACCTGTTGACGTATTATTTCGGCTGTAGTGTTGTCGCGTCTGGTTATAGCTGCTTCTATGCCACATATTTCTTCGTCGACAACACTACAGTCGAAATAATACGTTTGAGCTTTATTTAAGCGTTTGTGAATTTTGAAACAATTATTTACATTTTACTACGAAACACGACCGTCTTCGGCGAGTTCAGTCGGCCACTCGCGACGATACTAAGTTAGCAATTATTTGAGAAAAAAATTTCTAACATGCGTAAAGACTACGCATATTAAAATAATAGTTTTTGATTTGCATTAATTGATTTCTTAAAAGCGCATGTTTATGTATTACTTTAAATTTTTATTTGTCTATGAACAGCTATGGTTTGGTTTAAGACCATCGCGTTTTTATATATTTTCAGGTAGCGTTTACGATGTAAAATGTAAACATGATTATTTTTAGACAAATGAACAGTTGGCTAACGACCCCACTTTAGTTGGTCGAAAAAAGAAACGTGTTGCACCAAAACCTCCCGGTAAAGTTTTCTGTTACGTTACTATTTTTTCATAATTTGGTATTGTAGGATCAGAAAATCAGTTTCCAGAAGACGAATTAAGCGCTCAAGAAATGATAGATTTTTCTCCAATTTATCGTTGTTTACATATTTCAACAGTTTTGGGCTCAAGGTCTACTTTTGAAACTTACTACAGAGCGGAGAGAACTAAACAAGCCCGTTTGGTATTGCAACCTCCAACAAATATGGTAGGTATGTAATAACCCATTCTCCCTTAATTGTGTATTTAAATTGCAGCATGAATCATTAGATAGTTATCGATTATATATTCATGCAGTGTTAGGATTTTTTATATTGGAAGATCACGTTCTTAATACAGCAAGTGGACTTATAACAAGGGCGTTTTTGGATGAAATGTGGACAATGGCTTTAACAAAAATTGCAACTGCTTTACAGACACACTCAGTTAGTATCACTTTATTGAATAATACCAATTAAAAGGTAATTCATAGGCTTACTGTACTGATGCAACTTTAATACTGAGAATTAAGGATTTAATAATGCTATTTTGCACCACGTTAAGAAATTATGGATACACGGTGAAACCACTTTGGGAATTGGTTCGTGAGCTTCGTGATCACTATACCGAAGTTCTTATGCAACGATGGGTTCAGATATTTCGAGAAATATTGTCTTCAGAAGATTTTCGTCCTGTTGAGGTTGATGGACAAGTGGAATATGATATAGTTCTCTCATCATTTCCTTTAGATGCTGATATGCCTGATGATATGTTGTTTCCTTATAGCTTTCCATTTTCATCTATGGTTCCAAAGGTCTACCAACAAGTTAAAGAATTCATTTATGCGTGCCTAAAATTTTCAGAAGACTTAAATTTAAGGTTGTTTACTAATTTTATTTCATAAATAAATCCTATAATTGCAGTCAAGTTGAAGTAGATGAAATGATTCGTAAATCAATGAATTTATTGTTGACAAGAAGCTTTAGTGGTTGTCTTTCGTCGACATTTCGTAGTTCGCATATTAATTTACAGGAGATCATTCAAATCATCATTGATACCGGATATCTGGAGGAAGCTACTGTTTATCTAGATCAGTTTATTTCAAATATGACGGGGTAATTAAGCGCATTTTTGTAAATAATTATAATTAGTGTTTGTACAGAGAAAAGGCTCATGGCGCGACAACCGGAGTTGTACAAGGACAACCAGCGATGTTTCGTGTTGCAAGAGAGGATGCTGTGCGTCAGATTTGTGAAAAGTTACGTCAGAAATTGAAAGAATTTTTAGAATTGGAAACTTATGATTGGTTGTTAGGAGAACCACAGGGACATGCTTCTAGTTTTGTTACCGATTTAATCGCCTTTTTACAGACTACATTTCGAAGTTTTACAAATTTACCCGTAAGTATAATATTGAAATAGAGAAAATTACTTATTGTTCTAATTGTCCCATACCTAAACTATTGGTGTATTACAGTATAAAAGATAACTATCGACAAGTAAAACAACTTTTATATAACCGGTTCAACCGGCCTTGTAAGTAGTTAACTATAGACGAACATAAAAGGAAAACTAGCTTAAGGTCCATTAGTGGATCAATTTTCATGATGAATGCGTTTACTCAGAAATAAGATGTTGGTCAAATAGGGATGAATAATCTTGAACAATTTTCATGGTTAAATTGTGCAAATTAGATTAGAGTAGCATCCAGTCTAATTATATAACAAATAAAATTTGGACTTATAACGTATAAAAAGGTAAATTTGCACCACAGCTTAATTCAGCCATACACGTTACTTAAGATACGTGTAGATTGAGAGTTATTTTCTTTATAGACCATAAGAGATAATATCCATAGCTATAAATAAGATATGCGTAAGTCAGGCGTCACTCATTTTTTTAAATAATTAAAATACAACAAGAATGAGAAAGTTGTACGTTAATACCTCATGCAAAGTTAGTAAATAACACAACGGCTGTATTTATTTGTATATTTAATAAATCAGAATATCTGCTGATTAACTTCAGCATAAAAGCAGGTAAAATAGTACTTACACTGTTGACAAAGCTTTACGATAATTAACTAATTCTTAATTGATACATAAAACTATACATAAAATATAACCTATCTTTACGTAGAGTTATTTCAAAATGAAAAGCCGATTGAACCCGAATAACATCAATGTAATAACTGAAACTTATGCCCTGTTTTAACAAAATACCATTGAAGTATGGTCATGTACTCAAATGATTTTATCTTAGAAAACACTAACTGAAATCAGCTGTTTTTTTTTCGTTACCACAGTATTAAACTTTTTGAAACAATGTTAGACTAGCTTTCTTTAATGTTAGTAAATCAATTCATCTAATTCGTCCCCTTAATAATAAAGTAATTTGCACCAAAAAGGATATGTACTTGTACATTTAACTTAAAGTTAATATATTATATCCAAGTTACAATACGATAAGGAATAACATCAATGTAAAGGTAAGGTAAATTCCAACATGTAGGTAGTGTAAAGGTAGACATAATGTATTCTCGACCCAAAGCAAGCAACACAGATATGATGTTACTACTAAAGCGGGCATAACTAAACGACAAACGGTAATGTATCTTTTTTCCGTATTTAACGAGAAAAAACAAAACGTATCTCCAGCTTAAACTTTTCTCTATTGTGGTTGTTTATAAATAAATCACTCAATCTAGACTATTAATAAAAAGAAAAGCTTTATTACTTTAGAAAAGAATGTTTACATTTTAAAATGTCAACAACTGAACTGACAAACAAGCTAATCAGGTTAGCCAATTTAAATCTATGAATAAAAAAGGCAACACTGCAACACTTTCCCTTATTCTTAGAATTAGCCCAAGTTCCCGACATAGAGCCTGTAATCTGGGACCTGGAAGAGGTTTCGTTATTATGTCCGCGACCTGCTCATTCGTTGCGATGTAAGTAAATTGAACGTCGCCTTCTAATATTTCTTCTCTAAGGGCAGGCGGGCGGTGTGGTGTGTGTGTGTGTGTGTGTGTGAGTGTGTGTGTGTGTGAGTGTGTGTGTGCGTGCGTGCGTGCGTGCGTGTGTGTACGTGTGCGTGTGTGTGTACGTGTGTGCGTGTGGCGTGCGTGCGCGTCCGTGTGCGCGTGCGTGTGTGCGTGCGTGCGTGCGTGAGTGCATGTGCAGGTGTGTCTGTATGTGCGGGTGTGCGTGTCTGTGCGCGTGAGTGCGTGCGCGCGTGTGCATGCGCGTGCGTGCGTGTGGGCGTGTGCATGCGTGTGCGTGTGCATGCGTACGTGCGTTTGTGTGCGTGTGTGCGCGCGTGTCTGGGTGTGTGCGTGCATGCGTGCGTGTGTGTTTGTGTGTGTGCGTGTATGTGCGTGTGTGCGCGTGTGTGTGCGTGCGTGTGTGCGTGTGTGCGTGTGTGTGTGCGTGTGTGTGTGCGTGTGTGTGTGTGGTGCGTGCGTGCGTGCGCGCTGTGTGTTGTGTGTGTTTGTGTATGTGTGTGGGTGTGTGTGCATGCGTGCGTGCGTGTGTGTGCGTGCGTGTGCGTGGGTGTGTGCGTGTGCATGTGTGTGCGTGCGTGCGTGCTGTGTGTGTGTGTGTGGTGTGTGCGTGTGCGTGTGCGTGTGCGTGTGCGTGTGCGTGTGCGTGTGCGTGTGTGTGTGTGTGTGTGTGGTGTGTGTGGTGTGTGTGGTGGTGTGTGTGGTGGTGTGTGTGGTGGTGTGTGTGGTGGTGTGTGTGGTGGTGTGTGTGGTGGTGTGTGTGGTGGTGTGTGTGGTGGTGTGCGTGTGTGCGCGTGCGGGTTCGCTTGTGGGTGCGGGTTTGCTTGTGGGTGCGGGTTTGCTTGTGGGTGCGGGTTCGCTGTGTGTGCGTGTGTGCGCGTTGTGTGGTGCGGTTGCGTGTGTGCGTGTGTGTGTGTGTGTGTGGTGTGTGTGTGTGGGTGCGTGCGTGCGTGCGCGCCTGTGTGTTGTGTGTGTGTTGTGTATGTGTGTGTGTGTGCTGCGTGCGTGCGTGTGTGTCGTGCGTGTGCGTGGTGTGTGGTGTGTGTGTGTGCGTGCGTGCGTGCGTGTGTGTGTGTGTGTCGGTGCGTGTGCGTGTGCGTGTGCGTGTGCGTGTGCGTGTGCGTGTGCGTGTGTGTGTGTGGGTGCGTGGGGTGTGGGTGTGTGGTGGTGTGTGTGTGGTGTGTGTGGTGGTGTGTGTGGTGGTGTGTGTGGTGGTGTGTGTGTGGTGTGTGTGGTGCGTGTGCGCGTGCGGTTCGCTGTGGTGCGGTTTGCTTGTGGGTGCGGGTTCGCTTGTGGGTGCGGGTTTGCTTGTGGGTGCGGGTTTGCTTGTGGGTGCGCGTGTGTGGGTGCGCGTGTGTGTGCGCGTGTATGTGTGCGTGGGGGTGTGCGTGGGGGTGTGCGTGCGGGCGTGCGTGCGCGTGTGGTATGTATGTGGTGTGGTATGTATGTGGTGTGGAGTGGTGTGTGTGTGTGTGTGTGTGTGTGTGTGTGTGTGTGTGTGTGTGTGTGTGTGTGTGGTGTATGTGTATGGTGTGTGTGGAGTGTGTGTGTGTGTGTGTGTGTGTGTGTGTGGTGTGTGTATGGGGTGTGTGTGGAGTGTGTGAGTGTGTGAGGTGTGTGTGGGTGCTTGTGTGTGCGTGTGTGGGCGTGTGTGTGCGCGTGGACGAGCGCGCGTGTGCGTGTCTGCGTTTGGGCGTCTGAGCGCCTGTGCCTCCGAGCGTCCGTGCGGCCGTTCGTCCGTGCGCCAGCGTGTCTGTGGGCGTGGTCGCGGCCACGGGGGGGGGGGTGTGTGTGTGTGTGGAAAAGGACACGTATTTCATTCCCTCTGAGGGGGAAAATACTACCCCAGCATTCGCCTAAGTAGCCGCAAATGGTGTGCATATACGCATATAACATGTCGCTACATGTTTATGTAGAAAATCCTTTGAAAAAACAAAGGTAGACGGTAGCGGGAATCGAACCCATTACCTCCCGAATGCTAAGCAAGTCGTACGCTACTAGCTCGGTTTTATATATATATATATATATATATATATATATATATATATATATATATATATATATATATTACACAGGTCGCACAATTAAAGATGATTCGGGTCGCGCAGATACGTCATTGCGTTCGGGAACGATCGTCAAGTGTAACAGCTTAAAATCACTTACCAGGGGCGGCGTAATGAATCGTTGGTACATGTACAAAATCACATTTAAAGTGTTATGTTATTTTATTAATTTAATAATTTATATACATTCCTAATCTGTTTAAAAACATTCTAATTTCATTAACTTAAATGTAAAATTTCCATAAGTATTAGGAAAATGTGTTAATAATTATGTTTGTATACGTACAATGACGTAATATACACTTGAAACAATTTACCTGCGACGCTACTGAACTTCTCGAATTGCCGCGAGTAGAATATTTGAAAACGGACGAATGCGCATCTGACCTCCAAATCATCTTTAGTTGTGCAACCTGTATATATATATATATATATATATATATATATATATATATATATATATGAAATTTGTCATTTCTGTGGGAGATATGCTATATATTCTGACTACATAAAATGTAGACGTCTAAGTCATATATGTGGTAGATTGAGGGGGTTGCTTTTTTTACTGAAGACTGAAGATGCATTTCACTTAATATATTTATATCTATTTGTATATGCTTGTATATGATCAATAGGGGAGAGAAATGAATAAAAATTTCAAATTGAATAAACAAAACTCTTCTGGGGTTGTCTTAAGTAAAGAGAAATTGCGGAGCTTACGTTTTCCTATATGAAACCGAGCCGACTTATAATATCATTTAATTCTTACAAATGTCTCAACATTATAAGTACACTTTTTGCTTCAAGCATACATATTTATTTACATCTAAGTTGAACTATTAATTGGAGATAGAGCAACTGTATAAGGTCAGTACATATTGTCTGCACAATTGAAAATAGATTAGAAATTATCCTGTCGCTACACGTGGACATCAGTTAGATTCCAATTTCCTTTTTTGTTCAATTCTGTTGAAAAAAAAATGTTTATAGGTCAGCCGCTAGAACTTGATTGTAAACCGGCGCATACTGAATGCTAGCTAGTTAGCATTCCTCATAGAAGTGCATTAGCACTGGCGTAATGGATGTTTTCCTCCGCAAAACAAAAGCCTACGTCTATGACCGCTTTTGTAGTTGCTGGGCTACTTGAACCTGACTCTGGTCCACTGCACAGCTTGGTTTACTATCAAGTTCTAATGACTGACCTCTACCTAATTTTTGTTTAATTATTTTAGCCAGAAGTAGCTCAAGTGGCATGTAAATCAGCGTGTGAATATATAGCCGATTCAATGCTGGAATTATTATTAACCGAAGAAGTTAAACAAATTTCAATGGGTGCTTTAAATCAAATCAATTTGGATTTACTACAATGTGAACGTATATACCTACACGCCATATTTTTCATTTCATTTTTCAAATATGTTTCAGAATTTGCTGCTTCAGAACCTGTAAAAGGCTTACAAGAAGACATACTATTAGCATACTTCACAAAATTACGAGAAATTTTAGATTTATTTATATCGTGGGAATGGCCTGCTTATTTTCACGATTATGGGCAAGAAACTAATAAATATAAGCAAGTGAATCCAGAAATAGCAATTATTATTTTGGAAAAGTATGTATAAAGGTTTGTTTGGATGATATTAAAATTACTTGTGTAGATTGAGAGAAGCTGATAAGAAGACTATGTTTACTGTTCTTAAAAAAAGTGAACGTGACAAAAAGAAATTATTGGAAACTGTTTTGAAACAACTTCGTCAATTATCTCAAATACCGCCAGCAAAAAACTAAATTATTTGTATGTTAACGATCTTTTAATACTAGTATGATTAATTATTTATATTTTTAACTCATAATTATACATTTTTATAACAACTATGCACATCCAAAATATATTAATTCATGAAGATGTTTTCTACCATAAATCCGAGATTTGTATGATGCAGCATTTCCCGTGTTTGCTTTATTAAAAATTTTAGGTTTGGCTCCATTTAGATTTGATAATTCAGCAAGACGGTTCATTCCACATTGTGGACCTCTGATAATAATACATTTCATTGCAGTAATTAGCGCTATGGCGTAATTAATACTCATTAAAATGCAATAATTCATTTTATTCATTTTAGATATGTCTCTGTTCTGATATATACCCTTCAATTAACATTGAATGGTTTGCTGTACGTTTTGACACATATTTTGGTACCATAATTACAAGTATTATATTTGTACTAGCTGTAATTAATCAACTGTACAGCTATAGAGAATATCATTGATATTGATAAACATATTGGTGTTATTGGGATAAAGATCACATATAAACATGCACAACAATTTGCATATTTCAAATTATCAGAATAATGTGTATATTTTCTTGAAAGTTAATTTTTCAAATATTTGCTAGTCATAAAAGTAAACTTGTTTATAACGTTTTTATATCAATAAACCTGTATCTGCGCCTAAACTCAGTTTCTTCATAAAACTCCATAGGTGTAATTTCCTCTCTGATATATCGTTTTGGAAGACGTTGTGCCTCATCTTCATCTTCTTCGATCCCTTCCAATGCTTCAGCAGCAAATTCATAATACTCGTCCATCACACAAAAGTTTAAAATGATTTTTGATATAAATAAAGTGTAATGAACTGTCTGGTCTGACGCCGAGATTCCGAATTTTAAAACAACCTCAAATACTAATAACTATAAAACTAAAATTAAAGTTTACAGGAAAGATACACGATAAAAATTTTACAGGTATGAACAGTCACAGTCTAGAAATAGAATGATGAATCTTCTTGTGGAAATCAGCCCTCCACCTAATATTAACGATAACTATTTATCTGCGAACTTAATTATAGTTAAATGCATGCTTCGAAGGGCGGTTTGCCTTTACAATCGTCTGGTGAAACATAAATTAATGGTAATTTAATTGTGCGGAGATGACTAGTTTGTGTAAATAACCTAAAAAGTGTTTATTTGGGGTTATGGGCAAACTCGGGAACGATAAGGAAGCCTCAAGGGAGGTGCGAAGCTTCCTTGAGAAAAATGCCGCCATCTTAAGAAAAGGAGGGCCCAAGGAAGGTTTATGAAACGTAAATCTGCCATTTTTTTCTAAGGCATCCTCAAGGACGGACTATGAATACCGCCCTCAGTGATGCCAATTTAAATATTAATTTAGATAAATGTGAATTTTGTAAACCTCAATTATCATATTTAGGTTTTGTAATTGATAAGAATGGTCTTCACACCGATCCTTCAAAGGTGGAAGCTATTACTCAAACACATACTTTTACAGAAGTTAAACGTTTTATTGGAATGTGTTCTTGGTATAGACGTTTCATTCATGATTTTTCCACAATTTTAGCTCCGATTAATAATTTATTGAAAGGCAAGAAGAAAACTCAGAAAGTTTTATGGAATAAAGAAGCCAACGATTCATTTTTAAAAATTAAATCTTTATTAGTTGATGCTCCTATTTTAGCGAGCCCTGATTTTTCTAAAACATTTTATTTACAATGTGATGCATCTAATTGTGGAGTAGGATGTGTTTTAACACAAGGAGTTGGAGAAAGTGAAGTTGTTATTGCCTATGGTTCTCGTACTTTAAACAAAGCTGAGCAAAATTATTCAATTACAGAACGTGAGTTACTTGCAGTTATTTTTGGTATTCAAAAGTTTAGACCTTATATTGAAGGTACCCATTTTAAAGTTATTACTGATCATCATTCATTGATTTGGCTCAATAATTTAAAAGATCCTTCTGGTCGATTAGCCAGATGGAGTGTTAAACTTCAACAATTTGATTTTGAAGTTATTCATCGTAAAGGTAAATTAAATGTAGTTCCTGATGCACTTTCTAGAGCACCTTTGAAAGTTAGTTCTTTAGAATTTTCTGTTGTCGATTTAGACGATTGGTATAGGAAAATGTTAGCCAACGTTTCTAAAAATCCTGAATTATTTCCCGATTGGAGAGTTGAAGATGATAAACTCTACGAATTTATTTCGAATGAATTAAACATCGAATCGAATTTAGTGGAATGGAAATTAGTTGTTCCGAAATCTTTAAGGAAAGATATTTTACGAAAATTTCATGATGATCCTACATCATCACATTTTGGTGTTTTTAAAACTTTTTCAAAAATTAAAGAATTTTATTATTGGCCTAAAATAAAGTCAAATATTTCCAAATATATTAGGAATTGCAATGTTTGTAACCGAAGCAAGTCTTCACAATTTAATCATTATGGTTTTATGGGTAAAGAGAAAAATGTTTCTTATCCTTTTCAATGTATTTCTGTTGATTTAGTGGGTCCTTCTCCTAGATCGAAGAGTGGAAACACAGTTTTGTTAGTTATTTGTGATTGGTTTACCAAATTTACTTTGATTCACCCTATGCGCAGTGCTACTGCTAAAAGTATTTGTCAATATATTGAAAATTATGTATTTCTAGTTTACCGTGTTCCTCAAATTTGTATGGTGGATAATGGTCCTCAATTTAAAAGTTCACAATTCAAAAATTTAATGAATTCTTACAAAATTCAATGCATTTGGTTTAATGCAAGTTATCATTCCCAAGTAAATTTTGTTGAGAGAGTTAATAAAGTAGTAGGTACCGCAATCAGGTCTTATATTCAAGATGATCACAAGGAATGGGATGTTGAAATTCACAAAATTGCCCATGCTATTCGTAACGCTGTTCATGAGTCTACGAAATTTTCACCTTCCTTTTTGGCGTTTGGTCGGACAGTTCCTATTTCTGGAGATTTTTATGGTCAACTAAAGGATTTTAAAGAGGATGATTTATTTATTACTAAGCGTGAACAATTAGTTCAAGATTTAAATGAACTTTCACCCATTTTTAAACATGTTAAACAAAATTTACATGCAGCTTACGAAAGAAATTCAAAATCTTACAATATGCGACGTCGTCCGTTGAAATTAAATGTTGGCGATTTGGTTTGGAAAAAGAATTTTACATTATCTGATGCGACTAAAAATTATAGTCAAAAGTTAGCTCCTAAATTTATTGAAGCAAAAGTTATTGAGGTGGTAGGTCCAACTACGTACCGATTGGCCACCCCTATGGATAATAAACCATTAGGTGTTTTCCATGTTAAAGATTTAAAACCCCATTAGTTCTTATTTTTTCGTATTCTTTTTAATTATTTTTCTATTTTAGTATTTTTACATTCTGGTTTTCTTATTTATATTTTTTAATTATTTTGATAATTTTTCAAAATAATTTTATTTTGTGCTTATTTCGCACATTATTTTATTTTACATTCTTGTGGCTTTGCAAACCACTTATTTTATTTTTGCTACGTTTGTTTAGCATGATGGTTGATATTTAGATCCCATTGTGCGATTGAATTGCCGACTTTGTGGGACATTAGTTCTCAGGCAGATTATCTTCCTTTAATGGATTTACAATTTGCTATTGTTACAATAGTAAAATTGAAGATAACTATTTTGAGTTTACCTCTGATCGTTAATTTGACGTGTAAAACTAATAACCATGGATAAGAAAACTAGTAATGCTTGTATACATTTTTATTTTTCGATTGATTTAGTTATTTTGTTTTTCCTGATTTGTGTAGTGTTACTATTCTTGGACGGTGCTTGAGGACTTCGGTTCGCCTCGTGTCAACCTCGATTAGTTCACTTCCTGATTATGACGTTTTGGTAGTTTTAGGAGGGGGTTGTTGTGTTCGTAAGAGTGCATCATCTTTCTCTTTGCTATCTCACCTAGATTGCGATTTATTTACAAAATGTGCGTGTTAGTTAGGGTATGTTTATTCTTGGACGACGACTGTGGAACAACATGAAACCTGAATCTCATGAAGGGTAGAGTGGCCTCTCTTGTTCTCCACGACGAAGCATCCTGAGCTAATTTGCCATGGAAATAGTCGTATCTTGGGTTTACCGATTTTGACTCACTTATCGAACGTGACAGTGGTAGTTGTGTGATGTACCTAGGATGCTTGGTTTGAGACCACCGGGGTAGTGTAATGGAACCGCTCTCTCTCGGCCTCAAGTCTCGCGATTATTTATTGTTAGTCCGGAAGGATTTTTATTTATACTCTCGAGTGGAGTG
Source organism: Vesta saturnalis (assembly GCA_036346205.1). Classification (NCBI taxonomy): domain Eukaryota; kingdom Metazoa; phylum Arthropoda; class Insecta; order Coleoptera; family Lampyridae; genus Vesta; species Vesta saturnalis. The sequence continues at coordinate 1,525,463 of JARFJB010001247.1, forward strand.
GCGTTTAGCCTTGATTTTTTATATAGTTGCACGATAACCGTTCCCGGGTTCCCCACCCACTGTCCCTTCAGGTCATGGTAGGTTTCCGTTCGTTTTTACCTTAGATTCAAATTTTTTTTCCGGTTACTCATTTTGTTCTTCTGATGGTGGTTTGCTTCACTAACCCCACCAGTTAAAGTTTTTTACTTTATTTAAGGGTTCGGGTCCTTGATTCTCGACTAGTGGCGTGTGCGGGTGGTAGCGCGTCATTAGCTTTTATGGTGTTGCGAGGGGTCTTTCCTGACCGACATCACCACATTTTCTGTACTTATTCGTACATTTCCTTTTTATTTTTTACATATTGCTTATATTTTAATTAGCTTAACATTTTGTATTTTTTTTAATTTTAATAATTTCATTTATTAGCTTAGTGTTTGGACTCTCCGCTTTGATGATCTCCGAGTCCAAATTTTAGGAGGGGGTGTGTAACAACCTTTTTTTTTGGCTGTATTAAAAAATACATTAATTTAAGTCGTTCATTTATTTGGCGTAATATTAGAAAAGTTTTTAATTATTAAAATGTAGAATTGAGAAAGGCAATTTAATTTGCATTTCCTAGAAGATATCTTTTTAGGTGTAATATTTCATAAAGAGTTATAGTTCCCTTTATTAAAAAAATTGGATTCTGATCATTGTATCCGCGCAACGCGTGGCAACTTTGGGGGAAACATTTAGAGGAGCTATTCTGAAAGCCGCTATATTTTTCACTTGCTGCTGAATGTTACAGCAGAAAGCATGGTTTTTACCTAATTTTTTATATTTAGTGCCATCAGATTTTGATGGTAAGTTATTTTTTAATTCATTATATTTAAAACTAAAGCATTTGCTTTTTTTAGTTGGCACTTTTTGCAACGTTTTGCATACTTTTACACTTTTATAATGCATACTTTTATATGGCACTATTATTACTTACTTTGATATGGCATTTTTATAATACTTATTTTTAATGGCACTTATATTTCACTAATTTTACTATTCTATTATTTTTCTAATTTTAATGGAAATTTTTACTTGGATTACATTTTACAACGCAAGTTCTACATACTTAAACTTCAAAGAAATGTAATAAATTTATGGACACAATATATTAAGGATAAATTAGCAAGACAATGACCTCACCAAGTTCACCATTCTGTTTCATGTGTTACCAGCAGTAATACAGTTTATGTACCGAACCGTTCAAAGGTAATGATTTTTTTATGTACTTTAAGAATAGTAATAAGACTTCTGATTTTTTAATCATTTCGATTGGATAATGAATAAACTTAAGTATATCTTGTTATTTTATTTTCATTTTGATAAATTGTTTATTATTATTCATTAACTAGATTTTGTTGTTCCTATAACAAAAGACAACATGGCGCTCGAGATTTCATTTCATTATATTTTCATAATTTTTTATATTAATTTTTTTTATTAATTAAGTGCAGTGAAAATAATTAAGCAGATGGGAAGCAAACAGCATTTCAGGTATGTTAACAAATCAGTATATTAGAACCGTCTCTTTTCTTAATCTACCGATTGAGCCAACGGCAGTGGCGATTGTTATTTGGTAATATTTTTTAATTAAAATTATTTGATCAATTGCTAATAGTTTATTACATTTGCGTTTTGTTTATTACATCATCACAGTATTATTGTTAGTATACGAACGCTTTTAATGTTATAATTTGGCCTTATTTTTAATGTTATTATCTCCGAAAATCCCGAGGATAGTAATGAGGAATTGGAAGCGCGTATAGACTGTATTGACTGTTCCGAAAATGTCGTGTGGAATATAGACTCCGTCAATGCTGTAGAATGCTCCAAAATAATCTCTATTCTAGATATTAAAATTAATTTCAAAATCGACACAGGCAATCACGTAAACATTTGAAATTCTTGTGATTTTAAAAGCTTAAATATTCCACCAAGTAAACTCAAATTAACGGGTGTAAAACTTTCATCATATTCCGGTCATAAGACAGGTATAGGACGCCGAAACTTGTTCTCGGGCCTTCGCCCCCCTGTCAAAAGGTAAATCAATTAATAGCCCAATAAAATTAGACGAATCATGTCAAAGAAACCACTCATGATCAAATCAAACAACCAGATTAATCTCAATCAAAGAAATTAACCAAATCAATCAAAATAAGAAGTCGTGCTTACAATTCTTCATAACCTTCAGATAACGATTCTACCACTGTATATACCTAGCTCCTACAAGCGACCGCTTACTTTGTAGATAAGGCTAACCGACACTCAAAGATGGTAATCTCTCTAAACGTGAGGGCACGGGCGTGGGAAAACAGTCGATCACCCGCAAATCAATCTCAATCAATTCATTCTCAATCTAATTGTAACTTGAAGCTTGCGAAAACCAGCTTAAAGAATAATGGTTTGGTTTAACTTACAGCTTGCTAAAATCAATCACAATTCAAAAATACATGAGATAACCTTCGACATTGCTGGCAATATACAAACATCAAATTAACACTGAACACTATTGCCGTGTTTTGCATACCGTGTTAAAAATACGTTTTCACAGTTAAATTAGTAAAAATACCTATACAATAACAAATATAACCAAACCCGAAATCAGATCACTGTATTATTTTGCATACAAGGAATATCTTACCGGAAATACCTCTGGCAAAAGGACCCTAGATTTATAAACAAGCTTGAACGCGAAAACGGGCAAATGCACCAGGGGTAAATAACCAAGCTGACTCATTTACAATTTTGATAATACACATGTGATTTGAAACTAACACCGATTTCAGTAGGTAAGTTTGGAGAGTTCTCGAACACCAACTCCTCAAGATCCCACCAAATCAAGGTCACCACATCTTAAAGGTTACCACACGCCCAAGATTACACAATCTGAAGGTCATTCGTACGCGTCACTTCCCCAAGGTCCTACAATTCCACTCTCACGCATTATCAAGGCCATTCGTCTCACACATTACCAAGGCCGTTCCTGATCTCCATCTACAGAAGGCCTCCAATGTATCCCACCTCTTTAAGGTCATCTCACTTATATTTTTATGCTCGTCTGATACCACACCCACACTTTTAACGCGAACAACAACAAAAAAAGATATTGTACTTATTTGCTGTAGAAACAAAGACGTACAAATGGAATAAGATTATTATTCAGATATATGATTTGCTTTAGGAATAACGCACTGATTTAGTGCAAGTGCAAAAGGTCCTTTACACTTCTGTTTCATTACTTCTGCGTGGACGTGGTGCAAATAATTAGGCATACGTACACTGTGGTTCCCATCGTCGATGCTCCTGTAGCGGATTGTCAAATGACTGCCATTGGTTTATTCTAACTCCGCTCATGAAGCATTCAACTGTATCGTCGAGAGATATGGAAATGAACCCTGCAGCGGCAAGCGATGAAGGTGAGTGAACTCCAGACCATATTCGATACATCATTAAACGTTTATCGAAACAGTTGTAATACTGAGGATAATAATAGTTTGGTGGTGCGTCACACATGTTCTCACCGTAAAACTCAGTATTTTACTAACATGAAATAATTGATTATATACAATATATACATTTTAAAAAATATTAATTGTCCACATAGAAAACTTCGTGACAAAGTATGCATGAATCGTCCTCATATACCTCGTGCAACATTGTTAGGGGTGCTCTACACGATGAGCACCAGTATTCTTGGTGCGACATGTGGTACAGAGTAACCCATCGTTCCATATGTGTATGGTGGTCAATAATTCGGTATTCACTTGCTTTTAATGCTTTGTAACAGTCATATCATAAATGCATATGACCAACAAGATGATACCGAGTATGAAGGGCGAATATGTGTAAATAATAGCCCAAATTACCCATGAAGGCATGCCGGTGAAAGTATCGAATACGTTTATCCAAGTTGGCAAACCATTCCGTATTCCACTGCACATCTTTCTATATATTTTTTAACGCTTCTATTGTCGTAGAAGGTAATAGTTCCTGTTTTTCAAACTGAACCCAGTTTGGTATCAGTTCACATGTTCTCTGCTCACTTAGAGTGAACAGTGATAATGGTTGGTAGCACTCACTAGACGCCCAATCGTCTTGTACTGGGGTATCTGACATACTGAAACTGTTGGAAACTTCACGTTGGTATGTGTGTGGTTTCCTTACTTTTAAACTGTAATATGACCTTCTACAGGTAACCTTGCTGAATACGTGGATGACCTCGGGATTGTGCAGTGTAATGGACAAAGTATTGAAAGAAAATCTTGAAACGGTGGGGCTACCGAGACCGCGAGTGTAACCTTCACAGGTGTTGGCGTGGTCAAGCCCTGGAAACGGTGGGGTCGCGGGCATAACTTGTGGTGTACGGGTCACATAGGTATCCTTGAGGGTTAGAATAGAAGGGAAGGTAGGATACAGAGGGTGTACATGTGAATCCAGTACTGTATATAATGGAGAATATATTACGTCAAGCTGTAGAAAAGGCGAAAATTGTTAGTGTTATAAATTCAAGTGGATGTCGTGATATTTTAATTAAAAATGTGCAGTGTTTTTTAAATAAAAGTAAATCGAAGTATGCTAGTGTCGGTCTGCACCCTGTTTCAATTCTGAACCAGTTGTGAAACTTGGTGGATCTAAGAGTAATGGAGTGGAGTTTGATAAGCAGGAATGGCACAAGCATATGGACAATCAAGGGGTAATTACACATTATTTCTACACACCTGAAGGGTCATGGCTACCTACAAAGATGGGCTCGAAAACTGTATCGTATGAAATTATTAACAAGAAGAAAGTTATGTGCATCTATGGTTGTGAAGAATCAGAAATCTATTTAGGATGGGAGTCTATAGAATAGCTATGGAGACTTCTGGAGATAGTAAGTTATCGATTGGATCTAATACCTACTATGGATTTTTCGGCATTTTATAATAAAATAATACATGCGGCTTCGGAAATGCCTGATGTCGACATACAAAGGTTAATAGTTCCATTGCAAGATATATTTGATGTCAATGTAGCATGTGTTATGGAAATTGTAGAGTTTGCCAAGGAGAAAATGAATATTTATGTAGAAGTTGCCAAAGCTGTAAAGTAAAAAGTGTGAGTAACGAGCATATAGAGAATAGGGATAACAATATAGTCAATATGTGGATGTGTGATAGTACAGAGTCGTGGCCTAAAGCGGTAGATTGTGTTAGTGCAGTCCAAATACTAATATGTCAATTTCAATGGTTAGAATTTGATGCTGAACGTGAAAAAGTGTATCGAAGGGGTACGTTCAGTGATGACTATTTAGATAATCGTTTATAAGTACGATAGTGGAATAGGTCTTTGTGAGAAATACCTTGACTCGCATGAAGATGGTGTAGAGTGCATTTGTTGTACGAAACGATTATTAGAAAACCTTAAAGAAATGTTTGGAACAATTTGTACATGAAGTAGAGCGACATTTGCCGAATTCAACTCTATAGGTGAAGGTGGTGCGCATTAATGAGCCAAAAAATGTAGTTCACTAAGTAGTGGAATGGGAGTGAAAAGGAGAACGGGAACAGTTAGGAAGAGACTTATGAAATAAGTGGTGTAAATGGTAATCGTATAAAATGTAAAAAAGTGTTTTAAATAATATAATAAAGAAACTAACTGGAGATACTAACCATTCACCACAAATAATGCCTTTGTCCCAGTCGGTAGTTTAAAGTGGGGAGGTTCAATATTTTGATTTGCTTAATTACCACAATTTCTGCTAGATTACTTCCACGGAACATCAATATAAAAAAATTGCAATGTCACACTAATAAAATGATCTCGGACGCCAAGTTATTTTTTAATTGTGCTCGGAATAACTAAACCGAGTTTTACAATACAAATTTTATCAAAATGTAAAAAAAAAAAAATATACAGACTATGTTTATTAACAGTTAAAATGATAGGTTTAAATAAAATATATCTTAAATTTTAGCCTTAAATTACTAAAAAATCATTAAACATTAAATACCTGTTACAAAATATAATACATCTTCTTGCATAAAAGTAAATCGAAGTATGCTAATACCCCTGGTATTATAAAAAAAATGCAGAAATGCAAACCAAGATGACGTAATCCTTGTGGCAATATTGCGCAATATATTGCAATAACAATACTTTTATGTTGTCAACCACACCAAAAACTGGAATTTTATTTCTTATAAATTTTGTCTTCTTGAAATTGAATGTCCCCGAAAATTAACATCGTGATTACGTGTTTTTGAACCGCTTTAGTAGTATATAATATTGTATACGTATAGTAATAGAAATAAAAATTTAAAATTAAAAAAGAGTTATTTATTGCATAATAATATTAGACTATATACAGGTGTAAATTAAGTATGGAAACGGTGGTATTTGAATACGGCCATAGATAGCACTCTGAAATTTGGTATAGAAGTAAAAGATACGGTTGATTATTTTTTTAAACTGAAATGGGGGTCGAAAGTACCATCATTAGAAAGCTGTTTTTGTGTTGAATCTAACGATGTACCACTTGATATGGCAGTTTTGACAAATAACTTCACTATACCAAATTAAACTTTGAGAATATTACCTTCAACGGCTTGCTAGATATGCTAAAAATTTAATTATCGGTGAAAGCTTTGTTTTGTTTTTTAACGTTAAACAGTACATTTATGAAGAATACCCATTTAATTATTGCATCAGAATTTTCAAAGAGCGCAACCATCTTGGTGTTGAGAGTAAACAAATATTTTTATAAAATTTCAAACAATGAACATACTAGTAACTAGCAATAACGTCATACTGACTAATTTGCTCCCCATTCACTTCTTGGAAGTGATGGATTCGATTTATAAATCTCCGAACGGCATGGACAATGAAACACCAGGAATCTCTACCACTTCCTGTGAAATTCTTTGAACTAATTCAACCAAATTGCCTAGTTTGTTAATGTATACACGACTTTTTACGTATCCCCGCAAGACAATGTCTAGAGGAGTTAAATCCGAAGATCGCGCAGGCCATTCAATATGTTCTCGTCGTCCAATCCATCTTTGGGGAAAAAATGTATTTAAATGATCACGAACTTCCCTGGCATAGTGAGGAGGGGCTCCATCATGTTGAAACCAAATTTCACCGCTTATTGTGTTAGGAAAGTTTTGATTTGGCTACAATCTTGTGAGAGCAGGGACAATCTCATTTTGTAACAATCAGAAATATCTCACTGAAGTTAGAGTGTATTCCATAAGGAACGGTCCTATGTAATTCCTACCAATGATTCCTGTAATTAAGACGCAGGAAATATTTAGTATTTTGAAACATTTTCTGTTCTACTATTACATACCTGCCCATACGTTAATTTTTTTTGGAAATTGGGTATGCGAGTCTTCCATCCATGGGGGATTGCTGTTTGACCAATACCTACAGTTTTTTTTATTCACCTCACCTAGTAAGTAAAACGTAGCTTCATCAGTGAATACAGTGTTATTCACAAAATTTGGATCGTGAGTCATGCGATCCATTATTATTTCACAAAACTGCAGTCGTCGATCGAAATCGTCTTCCTTTAGTTCTTGCACTAGTTGAACTTTATAGGGATGAAATTTTTGGTTCTTCAAAGTTTTAAATGCGGATTACTTGCACATATCGTGATTTGCAGCTAACTGTTTTAGGGAAGTTTTTGGATAGTTAACAACGTCCAACATTACATTTAATGCATTTTCGTCATTAGTAACTATTGCTGGGCGGCCCGATTTTGCTAGGTTTTTAACACTGCCAGTCTGGTTGAGCGTTTTAATGTTGTATAAACCCTAGATTTGCTAATAGGATTTCGATTAGGGTATGTTGCATTAAATAAATTACATACTTCCACATAACTACGTCTTCTACAACCATATCCTATCACCATGAGAAGGAGAGAATAGAGATCTATTCTCTCCTTCTAATAAGTTTTATGAAGAATTACATCTACTAAGGGCTAGTTTCGTTTCTAAACCTGTTAACTTAGTTAGAAATACATCTACAATGGAACATTGTATAATTAGTTAAGATACTTGTTATGATGGGCAATTATGTTTATCTAAATGCTTTGATTATAAAGGGCATTTCAATTAACTACACAGTGTGATTTACGGGTGAGTTTTGTTTAACGATCATAAAGAATGAATCATAATTTGGTGTTGCTGTAAATATTTTCTATTGTAACATTACACAACAAGATTAATGATTATTCAAGTTTGGATAGAAATATTGACTGCTGAAAGATTTCGTTTCATTTATAATTAGGTGCACATTATACTGTATAGTATATATGATCTGTCATTTTGGAGAATATGTTGATTATTCAATATATTGATTATCTGCCGCTCTAGTTAATTGACATTATAACTTGTAGGGATATTACAAAGTTTCAGTAGTCATAATTAACAGTTGGCACTAATTATGATCAGGTGAAGAATTCTATTTAGAACATTTATAAATGTTATTATGTAATAAACTATAAAATCATCCATACTCTTACCTGTGTAACTTTTTACAGCCAAAAACGCTCCTTTTTCAATCATAATTTAGATATTCCTTCAGGGGTTTAAGATAATGGAAATGCACCACTATAATACATGTAGTAGATTAAGAAACGAGTTTCATAAGAGACGTTTGTATTGCATGCGGCGAAGTTTAGAAAACCTGCCGCGCAGCGACGAGTTTTGTAAAGCATCTTATGAAACGTGTTTCTTATACTATTTTTTCTATTTTGCACGAATTAATTATCAAATATCAACATTAAATAAAAAGAATATTAACATTACAAAGTTGTCAATTTTGTTACTTTTACCTTTATGTTGGTAGAACTGCTAATTTGAAATTCTGGATTTAAAATTTGAAGTTTTTATTCGTATTTAACTTAGACAAGGTAAGAGAGGGGACGCGTAACACGCTATACGGACAATCACAGTAAAGTGTGACAATAATTCGAGCCGACGCCATTTTCTGATGCCAAACAACGGTAGTGTCACCAAGTTTATTTTATGTGCCTGTGCGTTAAAATTGAACGAAAGCCGTGTTATTATCAAATAAGAATGGTGGTTTGTTCTGCTTATGGTTGCAAGAGTCGTAGTGACAGAAATGACTCCGCAATCTCATTTTACAGGTAAAGGGTGGAGGTAGTAATATCGTATGACTGATAATTAGCATTATATTTCTGTTCGAACATCGTTAATCCGTCTAATTTCCCTAATATGAGCTGGAAGAAGACTTTAACAAACATTGCTGACGGTTTGAATAGCATATTCTGATCCTGTTACAGAAATAATTTGCTTCAAAGGCTATCATTGAACAATTGGTGTCCAGTGGCGTCTGTAGTATATTTTACCATGCATACTATCTGCTTACTGTCGTCTGGGGTGTTGTTGCTCCATGACAATGCACGGCCTTATTCTGCTGATCAAACTCAAAAGATAATCACATCTTTTGGCTAGGAGCAAATGGACCATCCTACTTATAGCTCAGACCTCGCACCGTGCGACTATTACTTGTTCCGCTACCTAAAGGAGTTCCGGCGGTGATCGGTTTGATACTAATGACGATGTGAAAACAGCAGTTCAAAATTGATTGCCTTCACAGGCGGCAGAATATGACATTGGTGTAAATAAGCTTGCTGGCAGGTATGATAAGTGCTTAAATAAGCAAGGAAATTATGTAGAAAAATAGGTTATAATGTACAGGATGAAATAAAAAAAGTTTTTTAAAATATCTTTACCAGTCTTTTTTAAATTCGAAAACGGACCTTACTTAAAAAATAGCCCTCATATCTAACATGGAAAATATGTACCTAGGTACTTCAAAATGGTCTACTGACCGCAAAAAGTGGTGTAATAGTGTATTATTATTGCGTTAACAGCGTATAATAATAAGCGTTGAGATGCCTTGTGGATACGCCACTGATTTATGGTCTGGTGCCAAATATCACACTGTACTCCTCAACGTTACGCGTCCCTTCTCTTACCTTGTCTAAAGTATTTAACAACTAGACTGTTAGGTTATGTTAATTGTTTACACACATTTTGTGAAATTTTGACAGTGTTACCAATCCGATAACAGTTTGCGTATCGTAATGAGCCACATTTCGATATGAAAAGACGTCACTCGCGTATCGTAATTAAAGCATTATAAACGCAAAATAGAAAAAAATAATAAATAAAATTTCAAAAAAATGTTTACCCACTTAAATATTTTCTAAATTACAAATGTTCGAGAAACCTAGAAGGAAACCTTCACTGTTTTATTAAAAAAGCCAGCGAATAATAAATAGAAATATAACCTATAATTTGATTATCTTATAAAATAAACAATTCATAAGAAGGTCAAAATACTACGTTGTATAAAAGGTTTAATACATGTTACACACTTTTAACACAAACTTAAACTTATGTTGACCTTAGATGGCAGCACAGTACATTTTTCATAATGTCCACACAAGTCTATTATAATATATACCAGCGACAGTGTCAAAAGAGGGTTATGGGGACATTTTAAAATTCTCATATTGTTGGAGTAGGGACACCACCAAGAGTAAGATAAAATGACAAAAAATTATGTGGACATTTGTAAGTCCACTTAACTATTGATGTCCCCTTGAGTACAATAAGTTTAAGACACATATTCACATAAATATTACCATACCTACTCGCTCACACACACACACACACACACACACACACACACACACACACACACACACACACACACACACACACACACACACACACACACACACGCACCCAGCCACCAACCCAATCAAACAAACACGCCCATACAGATGCTCATCATTGGTAATATTCGTTATTAGAAGAGATAGAGCAACGGTCAAATGGGAAATCTTTTGTGGAATTCAATGCTCACGACAAATCTCATTTAAAATTCACCCCGACTTCTTTCGATTTTGAAATATTTCGAAAAAATTAAAATTTGCCGATTTCAATTTTCTTCAAGAAGTCACCGTCGCCTTATGCAACCGCTTTTGAACTTTCACATTGTTCAGATACTTTTTTACGACAAATTCGTTGCTGTTAACAGAAACTCCCGCTTTTCATTTATTCTCATGTTATAAGCGCTATCTTTTGTTTTTCTAATGGCGGTCATTTTTAGTTTTTGACTAGTTCGCTGTATTTATTTTATTTTTTACTATATCAAGTGTAACACTAGTTAATCGTATAGAATAAAAACTTTCATAAATTCATATGCAACTTTACATATACACAAGTAGAGTATATATTTGAACATAACCTGACATAATTTAATGGAAAAAAAATTACTTTACTAGAATACCTTTGTTTATTAAACAATATTACTGGTACAAATTACCAGAGGCTTAACAACAAACAGGCTGGTAGCTTGGGTTGTCTAGAAATAACCAGTTTTCAACTGCACTAATGAATTCAAATAACCTAATATACGAAACATTCCTATCTAACGTTAAATAAAACTGACTAATTTTCAACAATTATCACAAAATGAGCTTTCTTGTTTCTGTGCGTTCATTAATTATATGTTCCTTTTCTATTAATTTGTTTATATTTTTCCTTTATAGTGTTCACCTTCTACATAAATCATCTTGCCCTTTTCAGCATCCACTACTCTTTTATCATACTTAGGATTGAAGCTGGAAATCGCCCAGGAGGGCGTCATCCTACACACTTCTTGTTACATTCAACGTATTCTCAAATGGGGAAGCAATAATCTAGTTAAATTTAATGCTAACAAAACTCAGTGTTGCCTTGTGTCCGCCAAAAAAGATCGATCATTTCCTGTTGTAAGTATGAATGGCTCAGTTCTTAAGTTTTCAGACTCATTACTCTGTTGGGTATGACTGTATCTTCAAATCTCTTATGGGTTGACCATCTTCTGTCAGCTACAAAAACAGCTGCTCGTAAAATAGGCTTTTTGTACAGATCTTAGCAGTACTTTACCTCTCGACAACTCCTTCTGCTGTATAAGGCCCAAATTCGGCCTCATCTGGAACATAATTCTCACCTCTGGGTTAGTGCTCCCCAATGCGCTCTCGATATCGTTGATCGTATTCAAAAGAGAGCGATTAGGCATATAAATGACCCGTCCTTAACTTGTCACATACAGTCCCTTGAGCATAGAAGGATGGTTTCAGTTCTTTCTTTGTATGATCTCCTAAACTCTGGAATGATCTCCCTAGTTCCTGCTTTCCTCTCACTTATGATATGAGAAAATTTAAGGTAGCCGTTCATAGGCATCTATTGGCAATTCATTATCCCTCTATCCATCCTCCTAAGTGTTCCTGAGTGCTTTAGCACGATAGGCCAAATTTAGCCTGTTCAGGTCCACAATCATAAAAAAGGTACTGCAGTGAAAACAGATTCATAGCAAAGAGTTTCTTTGCATCCCTTTTAAACTTATTCGCTTGTTATAAACTAACATTTTCAATTATTATAAGTTAATAATGTAATCTCATTAAATTTAGAATTTACATCAGTTCTACATACATAAAGACAAAATTTACATCGATTGGGGCTTGAACCTTGATGGCGCAGTTGGTTAGCGCGGCACTCTAGCAAAGTACAGGTCGTAGGTTCAAATCCTACTCGAGGTAAACTTTTTATTTATGTATTTAATAAAATTAATAATAATTTTTAACATTTTCAAGTTTAATTATACATTAACAAGCTCATAAGCTGTATTTGGCTCTGCCAAATGAATTGGTTTTGTTCGATTCTGCACTTCATTTATTTGTTCTCTACGATACTGACAATTTCCTTATTTAAATCTATTTAAAAATTCAAAAGTAACAAGTAACACTTTTTATTTTACAAGTAAAAAAATAATCAACAAAAATAGACATTAAACTAATAACTAAATAAACAAAAATTAAGTTGAATGCTAAATTTTACCATAATGCTATTCAATATCTGGTATCTCAATATCATTGATACTAAATGTAATAGGTTTGAATTCATCATCATTGGTCGAAGGCAAAGAATCATTACATAATAGCTGATAAAATTCTCTAGCTCTAGTAATAATACTTTCATCTAAGCCCGCAGCATTTGCAACGTCGAAAGCGAAACTATTTGATATTCCTTCTACTGCTTTATAAAGAAATACTATATCAGAGTTTTGCTTTTCATGATCCATTTTTAAATAAGAAATCCTTTTATTTTTAGGAAGATGTTGAGAGATTTTTTGAAAATGTGTCGATACTAAGACATGAGGACATACATCCTCATCTTCAGAAAACTTCCTTAAGGCGCCTGCAAGTAGAGCAAAACCATCGTCTCCAGCTGTTCCTCTACCAAACTCATCGATGAGAACTAACGAATTGCTTTTTGCATTATACAGTGATTGAGACATCTTAAAATAACAAACATGAATTATGTTTTGAAATAATAATACTTTTACCTGGCTTAAGTCTATCATGAATGCTGAAAGACTAACACCAGCTGATTCGGTAGTGTGTATTCTTGAGTGTATACTATGAACCAGACCGATATTAGCTTGTTTTGCTGGTACGTAGCATCCTATATGAGCTAAGTAAACAATTAGAGCGGTTTGTTTCAAAAAAATACTTTTTCCGCTATCATTAGGTCCAGTTATAATTTTCATTTTACTGTGTTGGCCGCCTGAATAGTAGTTATTTGGTACAAAATCGTTGCATATTGTTTCGAGTAATGGATGTCTACCATCTATTACTTCATAAACTGAATCTTCATTTAGAGTAGGTCGTACATAATCTCTTTCTTTAATCATGCAAGACATTGCGATTAAACTGAAAAAAAAAAAAACCGCATGTCCAGTTATACAATTTCGTCAGTTAGATTTGAAGAGTGTAAGGCACCTAAAAATGTTTCTTAGTAATCGCTTAAACAAAATTTGCACAAATTTTATAAAAATCGTACCAGACGAGTTTCCTATTTGCTGTGGAAAATTTACAAATTTGACTTAAATTTAAATTTAAATTACGTAATGTTCAATAAGATTCGCACTAAAGATTCGCGAAACAAAGTTAAATTTCTCTTTCGAACTATTTTTACATAATGTAAGGATATTGAATAGGCAATAAGAGACTTCAATTACTGGGGCTTGTCGCAAACGATTGACGTTAACGTTCGACCGTAGCTAGTACCAATCGCCACATCTTTGCGTCAACTCAATGAACACCCTCGAAAAAGGACAAAAGCAAACAACCAGCCAATTAAATTTCAAACCTCTTCCATCCATAAATAAATTCGCTGCGCACGCCTTACTCAAATCGCAGAACGCGTATAAGATTATAAAAATTTACTGAAATATTTCACCCTATCCATAAGATTACATTATAACAAAATTTAAACCCAAAATTCCGAATTAAATGTTAATTTCAGATTCAAAACCGGAATTTACAATTCACGTTTGAATTATGAAGTTACAGTTCGAATTTGATTACAGCTGAAAATTCGGAATTCGAAGTATAAAATTAGAATCCCGAATTAAAAGTCGCCACCTTGATATCAAAGTAGAAATTCCTAGTGTTTAAAGTCGGAATTTTAAATAAAAAAGGTGAATTTCGAATAAATAATTTCAGTTTTCCACTTTGGTTTGGTTTTCCTTATAAGTAGATATTTCCGAACTGTCGTGCTGAGTAGGAATTTTTAGAATTCCAGGTTTACAGTTAGAATTTATTCAGCCAGAAGAATTTAATAAATTGAGCTGGTTATGTGCGCAATGCTCACTATAACATCAGGCCAACAAACAAAGAGCACGTTTCTGACATAGCTGATTGGGGTGAGCAGTGGTTCTTTCTTCAAGCTAATAAGTAGGGTGCTCGACAAACACCAAAAATAAACACTCCGTAACACCTCTTAAAACTGGGAGCTTCTCATCAATAAGTTTTGTTAGAATTGCAAATATTATTACAGGCCAAATATTCATTAGAGCATCACCCCGTAAAGGCAAGGTGCGCGCACGGCATAGCTCAGTGGGATGGGCGAGGTTCTTACTTAATGCTGCAAAAGGGCACTCGTCACACTCCAAACATCCTTGATCGGTCAAGAAACTCGTTACTCTTTATCTAAATGCATTACGTTAAACCTTAATGAAACTTCAAAAACTTATAATAATTCAAAAAGGATAGTTTAAAAAAAACCATCAATAAAATTGATTACAAAACAAAATGATCGATAAATGGACGTTGTCGCTGTAAAATTATTTAACTCGAAATTTCTCATAAAATAACTCAACCACTAGAAATCTTAAATGTGAATCAAAAATATCTAATCTTGCTTTTTAATTTACGACGGCAAATCGCAGTAACAGAGGATGAAGGCGCAATAGATTCGTATCTATTAATAAAACAGTTATAAACATTAATAATGGTCATATATTATGACATATACATCTCAAAATTGTAATACAGTTAGTAAAAGATAAAACACGTTAAATTTTGCAGTTCACGTCAAAAACATACAATTTTCTACGGTAACTCTCTCCAAATAATATCTCAAAAACGGCAACTTCCTATTTATAATTACTCGAACTAAATTACGACAGTTAATTCAACCAAAATCACACGAATAACTAAATTTTTATCTGATTCAACGTTCAACTATTTAACCGTACTTATGAACATTGCTTTATTTACAGAGTTCTTTAACGTTAATCTATTGCACGAAATGTCACCACAACCAACAATAAAAACCGGAACTTTACTCACTGATCCGTACAAGACAAAATGCGATAAAAGAAATCCATCAATGGAATTAGCACTTTAAACAAACAATTAACCCTTCCTCGATGAACTCATCTGATAAACGATTAATGGTAAGTCAATATCGGAATGCGGGAACCTTCTAATATCCCCAATTAAACAAACGGGCTGCGGAAAAACTCTTTTGCTCGGTACTGTTCCATTTCTCCCAATTTCGCGTAAACACATTCTCCCAACACCTTCAGGTCATTTCGCATACAACCCGCGGAGGCCACATAGTTTGAATCTTGACATAACAAGGTCACCCGCGGTTATACAAACTAATAAAATGCAAGCTATAGGTTTTACACGACGAAACATGCTGCTTCCAACAACTGATAATTAATTAAAACGGAACATAGTTGAGCAACCCAACTTTACGAACTTTACAAATAACACAATTAATCAAAACGATTTGGTAAACTTTTAAAAAGAATGCGACACCATTTAACCACGCACGTAAAAACAAACGTATATCAGGAACTGTTAGTGACTTCATTTTCTTTCGTCAACATTTTAAAACAGTAAATTTCATGTCGATTAAATGAAAGTAATTTGAGAAATATAAGATGTGGTTATAAATTTTCTTTTAGGCGCGTAGTTAAATGGAGGAACCGCGGCCCGGACTCTTCCGTATGATCTCGACGTGGAATTCCAGTGCACCGGCCTAGCGAGTTTACAAAATGGGACCCTGGTGGGCGATATAACCTTTCGCATGTTATGGATTTTGTGGTTTTATTGTCGTTATCGTGTGCTTGTTGCACCATTTACGTGCAGTGATCCTTCAGGATCAGAACGTTTGTCGCGAGTTCCTCGAAGCTCGTTCCGATTTTTGTTTTATTCCATAATTATTCTCGATGGTGACTTATCAATTACCGAACGTGACGGAAGAGTGGTTAGACGTCCAATGGGGCTGAAGTCGAGTTCCAGGGAGGGAATTGGAACCACTCTCTCGCTGCCTCGGGTTCCGCGTTGTTGTTTGGAGTGGAGTGTATAGAGTAAAGGAGTTTGACTCCATAATGGAGTTGTGGTTTATTTTCCAAATATTGCGATTTATGCATATACACCGACTACAGGTTCCCCACTCTCTGGCCGTTCAAGGTTATGGTGATAATTCCGTTTTTGTATTACGTTAGCTTCAATTTTTTTTCCGGATACTTATTGGCTCCACTGGTGGTGGTTCGCTTCACAGACCCCAGCAGCTTAAGGTTTTTCGCCGCCTTATTTAAGGTTTGGCCCTTATAGTCCCTAACTAGTGGCGTGTGCGGGCGGTAGTACGCCACTAGCTTTTTACGATGTTGCGAGGGGTCTTTCCTGACCGACATCACCGCATTTTCCGTATATCTTCGTGCACGTAGTTTTGAGTTTTGTTCATAGCCTAATTTTTTGTTGAGTTCTATAGTTTGTTAGCTTAGAGTAGGGCATAGTTTGGATTTCTCTTGGTGTGAAAATTTTAAGTAAAGTACCTCAGATAACGTTTGTTTCTCGTTTATCAAAATTTTGGATTTACAAGGCAATAGATTTAAAATGTTGTTTCCACTTGTTAATATATTGAAGATTGAAATGGTTTACAAGTTTTTTTTCGATGTACTTAAAATTAAGAGTACAAATTTTCGAAGCTTTCATTTAGTGACTTACTCTTACATATTTGAACATAGCTAGATTTTGTATTACAAATTAACGTTTAGAATTCCAATTCTGTGACAGTCAGACAGGTATTTTTCATTCTTCAATCTGTTATCGTAATTTTAAAAGAGTAAATGCCTACTTGATTAGTCGCCTCTCACGACAAGCAGTGGCATATGCTGTAGGAAAATTCTTACTCCGTCCCTACACAGAGCAAAAATGTGCCCCTAGAACACCCGACACAAGATAAGACGAAATGACATCATCAATCAACGCCACTCGCTCAAACAGAATAGGTCCAGATCTGCTCTCTTAACTGACAATAAATCAAAGAAAGAAAGCACAGCATGGCGCAACAACGATACGATACAAATGCGCGTAAGAACAAATTTATATCCACATCTTATATTTCTCAAATTACGTTTCAGTCAATCGACATGAAATTTACTCTTTTAAAATTACCATAACAGATTGAAGAAAGAAAATGAAGTCACTGACAGTTCCTGATATACGTTATACATAAAGTCCACGCGACTCTAATACCCGACCGACGCATAGTTTCGCGCACCGATTTAACAGAGCCATTACTATACTTACACTACACTCTGAGTTCTGGACATTAACTGACTTAAAACAACACTCACTCCTCTCCTATGATTTTGCTAAATTCGTGATTTTAATCAAGCATCCGAAAACTCGAAAGAATAGGCTAATATGCCAAAGTTTATGAGAAAATCCAAGCAACACTATCACCCCGGATTCAATTGACTGCTGAACCAGCGGAAACCACATTAATCGTATTGATAGGTATCAATGGTGAAATTATCTTAATCAAATTCAAAAAGCTGTAACTGCACTAAGCTAAATACATTCTTATTCAAAACTAATGAATATTAATAGTCAATTTGTTCACTATTCAGCAATAAATTTTTTTACAAAGGTGAAGGTACCGAAGACATGCATTAAATATGCTTCACTATATCCAATGAAATTATGTCAAAACGGAAACGAAATAATCTTGAGCATTATAACAAATCTAGAAACGAGGTTCTATCAAATGACGGATAAAAATAATGTTCTACAATCGGACCTTAATAAATGGAATTTATCGATAACCAAAATTTATTTTAACAGGTATATCTTACACATATTCCTTTAAGAATCGCACGTGACAAGTTTTGTGCTAGAAGCCAAGTTAAAAGTTCAAAAACGAAATTTCGTTAAAACATTCTAAATACAACGTTCAACAACAGAATGCAGTCAAAATACGAACTTATACTCTAAAGTTTAAAGTTGAAATTTACTCGGTCAATGCAATATTCAAAGTCGGTATCGAAACCAAAGTCGTAATCCCCCAAGTCGGAATTTCTAATGAAAAATAAAAATTCCAAATTGGTTATCATAATTTTGTGAATACCGTTCTAAACGTTCAAATTCACCGAGTTACGAGTTTGAATTTGAAATCCAAACCAGAATTACAAAGTCAAGGAGTGTTAAGTTAAAGTCGAAATTTGGAATTCAAAGTTACGATAACACATAAAATACACTAACGTGCAACACAACTAAAATCAATAACACTGAACGTGTTTCAATAGTTAAGCTATCATCATCAGTGGTCGATAGGCATTACGAGTAGGCCACTTTGCCATGTCTCAAGGTCATGCGGCGTCGCCAGTTCACTGACAGTTTCAAGGTCATTGAATTTCAAGGTCACGCCACACAAATTCTTGGAATCAAAGTTCATTGACCTACTGACCTCTGCTCGTGAAAGTAGGTTAGAGGTATTGACTCAAGCTCTTCAAGGACAAATTATTGGAAATAGCAGTATTCCTAATCAATGACTCAAGGTCATGTGGCATTCAAGGTCAGCAAGCAATTTTTAGAAGTTCTGGTGGAATTGAGCCAAAGCCATGTGACGGGAAGTTGTCAAGGTCGCCAAGCACGTCTTAGAATTTGGCTGAGTCAAGGTCACATGTTAATTTCTAGAAGTTATTACAATTCTTAGAAATCAATTTTCAAGGTCACCCGCAGGGGTATCATATTACAATTCTTAGAAATAAAAATAGAATCAGTTTATGGAAACAAGAAGAATGACAGGTCGTTGTCTACGCTAAAAAGGTCAAATGGTGTATTATAATTCGTAGAAATCTAAAAAAGTAGAATTTTCAAGGTCAAAGTTTAGTGACCTGCAGGGGTATCATATTACAATTCTTAGAAATATAAAAATAGATTCAGTTTATGGAAACAAGAAGAATGACAGGTTGTGGTTGTCTATGCTAAAAAGTAGACCAAGGTCAAATGATATATTACAATTCTTAGAAATCTAAAAATAGAGTGCTCAACCTGAAAGAGTATTGACCTGCAGGGGTATCATATTAGAATGCTTAGAAATCGAAAATAGAACCAGTTCGTGGAAACATGAAGAATGATAGTTTGTTGTCTATGCTAAAAAGTAAATCAAGGTTAAATGGTTCATGTATTGGCTAAATTTAACTAAGCCCTTCAAGGTCACATTTTAACATTCCTTGGAGGTTAAATTCTTGGAAATAGCAAATAAGCGTTCGTATTGCTCAATTTTAACAATAGAATCAGTTCGTGGAAACAAGAAGAATGATAGGGTTGTTGTCTATGCTAAAATGTATATCAAGGTTAGATGGTTCATGTATTGGCTAATTTGAACCAAGCGCTCCAAGGTAAAATTTTAGCATTCCTTGGAGGTGTAATTCTTGGAAATAGCAAATCAGCGTTCCTATTGCTCAATTCTAACAATATAATCAGTTCGTGGAAACAAGAAGAATGATAGGGTTGTTGTGTATGCTAAAACGTATATACTTACAGTATGTGGGTTTTTATTTACAGACTACTACTTTCCTAACCACCAGAATTAGTCTCAGGATGACGAGGTTTCCCCGAGAACCGAATCCGTTTTCCAAAGACAAATAGTCGTTCCCAAAAACAGGGATCTGTTTCCCAACACAGGTAACTGTTTCCCAGCATTCATATCGGACTTCTAGTTATCCTTATTTCAGTAATGTTTTAAATTATGATTCCATTTAGTTACCCATTAAAATAGCTGATTTAAAATAATAAATTTGATTGTATAAATAATAAAAAAGTTGTACACTCTGCAAAGCGACAGAGAACCCATAAATCTTTTAATGCTCTCTAACGATGACGAAACTTATCATCACTTTGTGTGGATTAAAAATATGTAACCGTATTGTCAACTCAATCAATGCCTTACTAGATTACCAAATGATATTAATAAGTATTTGAGCTATACGCACATTACCTTAAATGCTCTTATGATTACTCGTTATCACAATTTCATTTGTACAGAAGAGAGGATTGTATACAATTGGTTTATCGGAGAATACAAAAGGTTGCAAACTGGGCATATGGCATTCTCGTAACCATCATACCCATAGATCTGATGATCAAATTGATAATTTTGAACGCGCTATTGTCTGTCATATTTGAAATCGGGATTTTCAACCGACAGATGTTAAGGTTAGGGACCATAATCATTTGCCAGGGAAGTTTCGTGGTGCGGCACATCAAGGTTGCAACTTAAATATTAAAGACATGCATACTGCCCCTATCGTGTTCCATAATTTGAGTTGTTATGATGCCTCGAGAGCTAGCTATGGGTTTCCCGGGAGAAGTATCCCTGTTACCGTTAAACAAAGAGAATTATATATCCTTTACCAAGATAGTACCAACATAAAATTTAGATTTATAGATTGCTTTAGGTTTATGAGTAGTAGTATTGATAATGATTAAAAGCTTATTACTAGATGAGCGTGTAGTAGCGACGTTGAATTTAATTTGTTAGTGCGCAAGGGTATCTTCTCATACGAATACATTGATTCTCGGGACAGGCTAAACGAAACCGGTCTACCACCAAACGAAGCATTTTATAGTCACCTTGTTAACGAAGGTGTTAGTGATGAAAACTATTTACATGCGATTCAATCTTTCCGATACAAACATTAGGACAATATTGAGATCTATATTTAAAAACGGATGTGCTATTATCCAGCTGATATATTTGAAAATTCCCGCATAACTTGCTTAGGCGCATATCAGTTGGATCCCCTGCTTTATTACACAGCCCCCGGTATAGCATTTGATGCCATGCTGAAAATTACACAAGTAAAGTTAGGTCGGCTCACTGATATCGATATGGTCATATTTTTTGAAAGTGGCATCAAGGGTGGAGTACCACAGTGCACCAGTGCTTCCATTACAATTATGTGTTACCAAAATTCGGAAATAAAGTCAAGCTCATGTATACTGATAGATTTATAAGTTTTCTGTACCCGATATTTATGAGTTCATCAAAGAGAATATTGAAAAATTCGATATATCCGATTATGCTCCTAACAATATTTGGTATTACTCTAGTAAATAAAAAAAATCCAGGCTTGATGAAAGATGAGAACAATGGCCTTATCATGAAGTAATTTATGGGGTTGCGTGCGAAAATGTACGCTTATTCAGTTGAGGGGGCAAAATTATGAGAGGATCTAAAGGTGCTACTAGAGCCAGTGTAAAACAAATCACCACAGAAGATTGCAACTTGGCATTATTTGATTACCGAATTGCAAAGCCAGAATTTCAATACTAACTGTGTTGGAATTTCGTATTAAACACTGGGATTCGGAATTTTTAATATAAATTTCATGTTAAAGCTGGGATTCAGTACCAAAAGTCTAAATTTCCAGTTCATGCCAGTATTTCGAGTTCAGAATCGCAATTTGAAATTAAAGTAGCAACTCCTAGTAAATTTAATTATAATTACGTGCTCAAAATCGGAAATACGTATTAAATGTCTAAATTTCGAATACAATGCCAGAATATTGATTTAAGAGTTGTCAGGTTGCGATGACGCACCCTGTATGTAGGATGTTATAATGACATGTATTACGTGTTTTGAGCACGAGTGTATTGAGTTTGAACGAAAAAAAAATTTTTTTTGTTTATGCATAAAGTATGTGGGTGTATGATACGCCACTGGAAATGTAGGAGAAATATAATTCTGTATGTAGATACGTGTATTTCAATAGAGACTTTAGTGTTGGAATAATTAGATTTTGATGAATGTAAATGTGAAGAGAAATTTGTCTATGGGACGATAATGCTTTCCACTGTATCGCTACTGTTTTGCTGCTGATAAAGAATGGAATGTTTGAAGATAAGATGAGTAATCTTTGCCAGAAGATGTGAAGAATAAGTGTAAAATGTTTTAGAAAATATGTAGAGAAAGATTGGGTATGTTTAAGTGTTAATTTCAGAAAGTTTTGTAATGTTGTGCAATTGTTTTGAGAATACGTGTATGTATATGGAATTTGAGACCTTAGACGGTACTTATTTTTGCAAATGTTGCGGAACGAGATCGAGCGCAGGTTGGAGATAAATGTTGAAAGTTGTGTAATGGTCCAGAGTGGCTACTGAATGAATGTGGTGACGAAAAATGATTTCTTCATGAAGTAATTGTAAAATTTGTAAGTAAGAACAAATATGGCGATGTATTGTAATTACACGCGTGCTTGTATAGAGGGAAGCAGCTATCAGAACTATGAAATTTTGAGTAAATACTATTGGAGAATATAACGCGAAAGGAAGACATGTTTAAAGATGGATGACTGAAGTTATAAATAGGAAAGTCAGGGATTGACGAGTTAGTTAGGGGAAGTTAGCTTTTGGCTTGTGATGAGAGCTCGGTGAGACGCGCACGCGAGTTAGTGTGTGATAGAATGGGATGATGTTGGAGTATATTTGTGAATTTTAATGAGGCAGTAATTGTTTAAACAACTGCGTAACCCGAACCGGGGATGAATCGTAAAAGACATTCATAAATAAAACGATAATAAAATTGAGATTGAAGATAAAATTAGTTTGTTTATTTTCAAGAAAATAATAAGTGCGTAAGCAGATTTATAAAAGATAACAGTTGTTATGTTAAAGTGTTAAGTGCAGCGCGTGTTTTTGTAACGAGATTCAGCTAAAAGTATTTATGAGACCACCTGTTAAGTGAACGAAGCGTTCGTTGTATATTAAGCCAATGTTTAAGTAACGTTATATGACATTGAAAGTTTATTTGTATAAGGGACTAGATTGGTGTAAAGGTTGCTAGAATTATTTTGTAAGAGACAACCAAATGTTTACCGTTATTACATGTTTGTGGGAGTAATAACCTCGCTTTGTGAACTATTCGCGAGTGCACAGAGGAATAAGTTTTGTTGAGCATTTGTAATGTGCTTCAGGCAATTTTAAGGGGTACAAATGGACTACAAATATTTGATTTACGAGATAAAGAAGAAAGAAATCCAAGGATTTATGGACAATTTTTTAAGTAAGAAATTAGATTTAAGAATTTTTTTTTTAGAACTCATTTAAGCCCGATTATCTTTTTGTTAGTTTATTTGCGTATAGTTGTTTAAATTATTAAATAGCTTTGAAAGGAAGAGATAATCGTTCTTGAGTCGTATTGTATGGTTTGTTTTAGTAGTAAGAAGGCAAAGTGGTACTTGGTGGTTTAACTTTCAACCACGCTGATGTAAATTTATGTAGATATTTGTGTTTTTGTTTTATTTTATGCAGGACAATATATACTTATCGTTATATTTTTTTTACTTTGTTGTTTATTTAACCAGGTATGAAACACAGATGTAACATTTACTTAATTGGTGATCTTGTTTTGACAATTTTTAAAAAAGTAAGCTTTGCATATTTTAATTTTTCCGATTTAAGGAACAACCTGAAAGTTCATATTTGCCAGGTTGATTGCAAAATTTTCATGTTTGTTTCATTAGAGCAATGCACAAATAACGGATCAGCTGTTGTCTTAAAAATGTCATTAAGTATAACAAGAGTTTTGAGAAATTATACAGGTACGGATGTCTATTACGATTCAGAGAGATTATTTTGAAGTAACATTTATTAAGCCGAAGACATTAATCTTATTTTATTTAGGATTTTCCAAAATTAATTACCGAATATTGAATGAAGAAATATTTTATTCAGTAATAAGTAGAAATTTAACGTTATACATATACGAGGGATACGCAGAAAATATTCAGTTACCGTATTATAATTTTTGTTTTGGATATTTTGGTATACGAGGTGTATTCAAAAAGTTTTTAATAACCTGGGTAGTACTAAATTTATTTGAGTTTGAGTTGAATTGTTTGGGACGAGTGTTTGTTTTAGAACCTTCGTATAGGAGTCTACCGAGTAAGCACAATCCTACTTTCCACAATCAAGTAGGGTTAATTAACATCCAGTTTAAGACAATTATTTTAGCAAAGTTTCGATTGTGGTGGCGCCTAGAGACATATTTTCCCGGACTGAGCTGTTTGAATGTAGGTGTAAGGTGTTTGAGCATATTAATCATTCATTTTACTTATTATTTCGACCACGCCCATCTCCCTGTTAGCTGGCTTGGCAACCCGCTTACATTAGTAAGCATGCACGACGCCTAGTGCGGTTTGGACGTGTAACAGAGTTTGAAATTGACTTCAAAGCTGAATTTCCAGTAATCAGTATTACCAAAGTTAGATAGAAATGCGAGATTCCACTTCTATGGGAATTCCGAGTTCAGAAACGGAAAACAATTCCGTATTAAAGCAAAACTCAATATCGGAATATGAAATTTGAAATCAAAGTAGAGTTTATACTTGTAATATCAAACTAAAAATTGAAATTCTAAATTTTTAATCTAATTTTCGTGATCAATACCGAAATTCGGCGTTAAAAGGTAAAATTCGGGAATATCGAATTAAGAGTCGAAATTGATAAAACTATTTTTACGGTTAAATTTCAGAAATTCGTAGTGAGATCAAAATCTGTTAGACGCACATTACTAAACTATTTCTTCACTTCTAGCTAGTCATGTCAATGACCCTTTATCTCGAATTCAATTCAGATTAATAACCCTTGGCATCATCTTAGCCCAGATTTAGACTTACAAATGTAAACTGAAAATAGTTCTAAAAGTTGCCGCCTGAGGACGAATAACTTTAAACAAGTATATATTTAAAAGAGCGAGTTTTGGGCCTCCTTGAATATTTTACGGGCGAAAATGGCGGTAGAATTTGAAGTAACAGATAAGAGGGCGTACCGGCAGCTCAGTGGTGGAAGGGGTGGGCGTGTTATTAGTTCTGTAAATAGGATAGTTCGTAATATACAAAAGGCACAATAAATGAATGTCAAACATTTAACGGCCCCAGTTTGTTTATAATCGACAATATAGGAGTCTAAACGCCTAATTGCGAGTATTTCACAGCACAGTTCAAAACAAACAAAAAACTTGCTTACCTTACGTCGCATAAACCAGGTGCATTGGTAAAATAAAAGCCTTGATCCGGCGATTCCTGTAAAGCTTCAAAATATTTGCACGTAATCAAAATAAAATGACGTGCTAAAAGACCATCTGATCGGTCATCAACCTTATTTACTCTAATTTTACTTTACATTCATTCTTATCAGTGAAATTCTATATCTTAAATATAAAATAAAAAATAGCAAATAATCTAACAGAGAAAACTCATAAATTATTACGTTAAAAGCTTTTATCAAAATAAATGAGCGTTGTCGCTGTAAAGTTGTGTAAATCAAAAGTTTCCGTTAAAAAAAAATTAAACGGATTAGTAACACGAACGTACTCAAAATATTTTATCTTCTAAATTTATATAATTCGTAAAAAATGATAACGCCACGCCGTAAGGTAAGAGAATAATTGTATGCAGAATGTATGAGATTATTTTGACGCACTGGGTATATGCAGTTTTGTGTAGTGCGTAGAACGTATTTTGGATGGTAAATGAACCAGAGTTTGCACGAGAATTTTTTTGTGTACAAACTGTAAATTAGTATGAGACGCCACTGGAATTGTAGTCGATCGTTGTGTATCATGTAAAAGAGGATTTAAATGTTATATAAAGATTATTGAGTTGAAAGTATTAGATATGATTATGAAATAATGTTTTGGTAAAACCCCCATGAAAATGATAATGGTTAAATGCTACCGGAAATTGCCACTGTGCTGTGGCATGCGACTTAAAATTGTTGTAAATGTATGAATGAGTGAATTTATAATATGTTGATATTGTATTAAAGTGTACAAAAGAATATGTACATGCTTGTATAAATGTCGTAACATTGCGTAATAAAAAAATTTAATGCATGCTCAAGGACAAATGATGCTAGAATTTGCTAAATTGCCCGGAAGGAAAGATCCCGCGTATGTAAGACATTCCTAAAAAAATGAATATAGATCTAAATAGTAAATGGAATGCATTTGAATGTTAATTAGGGTCTTTTCAAAGAGTTGTGAGGATGTTTGTAAAGTAATTCAAGATGGCTGCGATTTTCTCGTACCAACTGCGTTAGTTCCGTTTCAGACTTTTCACTCGGCAAAGACACGCAGTGGAAAGCTTCTTTGGGATAGGTTGAGTGTGATTTTAGCGCGAAAAATATAATGACGTTGGGCTAAGTGGATGACCGCAGGTATATAAGGGAGAGACTGTTAGGGTACACGAAGAGACGCTCAGCAAAGAGATATACTTAAGGGGTGGTCGCGCGCAAGTATTTTGTGAGATCATAAAAAACAATATGTGCTGGTTTTTATTTTTTAATAAAAAAGGGCATATTAGTTTACTGTAAAAACGCATTTTGGGGATAAGTATTTAAACATTTACAAATGAAAGGATTAATTTGCGGATTGAAAAAATACTAGTTTTTTTTCAAACTTTAAGTAGTGTTGAATCAGATTTAAAGTAAACAGCAAACATCGAGTTAGAAGTATTGTATATACAGAACCGTGTCATCCAAAAAGGAACCTAGAGTGATTATGTAACAAAATAAAGTTGTGTTTAAACACTTATAAATTAGGTTAAACAGTGTTTACATGGATGGTATTGACTTAAGGATGTGTGCGATAATAACAGCACTAAATCGAGTGTGTAGAAACATTTAAGAATTTTAATGTTTAAGCGTAAATAAAAATATTCTGTGACTAACATTTGTTTTTCGTTAAGGGCATATCGTAAATCAGATTGCTCTCTTCTGTTTTACAAGACGGAATTTAAGATAGTGAAACCTATTGATGGTCACTTATCAGTGACAAGTGTGGGTACATATTAAGGATTAATTACAACGAATCAACCCAGTGGACACATGTCGGATAAAAGACTGCGGAACTTATTTATTTAAGAATAATCTTAGATTTTTGAATGGTAGAAGTTTGAGGTGTCATTGTTTATATTGTTTCATTTCAGGCAATAAGAATAATCAATCTACATTGCCGTTATTGTATGTTTAAATCATAAGATTTAAGGATTTTTAATCTAAAGCAGTATCTAAATATTTTTGTAATCAACACAATTTTACAAATTTTTCAATTTACAAATAAGAAAAAGTTAGTACCTTGAATGGTCACAGCTTGTGGATTAACCTTCACCGTAACTCAACATGGAGGCACATATTTCTATTTTATTGGCCCTTATTGATTGACCGGATAATACCAATAAATCTGCGATGTCCTTCGGCACGGTACAGTATTGCAGGATTGACGGCTTTATCACGCCAACTGAGCTAATTATTCCGTTGAACTTATGTTTGAAATCTTAACAACGAAAAGTTCAAACCAGATCTAGATGACATATTTGCTTCACCCGAGTATATCTACGTACTATTAATTTATTTACACAGCGTTGCAACGTGTCTGATCTACCACATCACGTAAAAAAAGATATAAGATAAGATAGGTTATTTTAATAAGATAATAATAAACATTAGCTTTAAGAAGGTAGCACGGCTGCGAGCTCAGTCGAACGATAGCGAATCGTAGAGCACTTTGTTGGCGTGGGATAATATACCGGATAACCGGCATACCCGGTTGATTAGGTTAGTCAGAGCGCAGAAAGAAAATGGTAGTAAGAGTGGTAATGAGAGTAAACAAGAATTGAGCGCCACAAGCTTTTAAAGAAAAAGGTAACTTATTATTTCTTGAGAGAGACCCTGTAAAGCTTGAACCAGGGAGAAGAAACCGGACTAATAAACAACGGTTCCCTCAGTAATCGTAATTTATTTCAAACTACCAATCAATCGACTAGATATCTTTAACGTTAAGTTTTCCCCACAAGGACTAGACAAGTTCTATTATTGATTATTATATTTACTATACTAATAAAATTTGAGTATGTAGTTTTCCCCAAAGACTAGGCGAGTTGCGGATGCAATTGATCACAGATTCCTAATAGTAAATTAATTTTAGTAAAATTATACTATCGTTTTCCCGATGAAACTATAAAATTTCGTATGTAAACAAATATACCAGTAATTACACTGACGAGGGTGAGTAGCGATATTTTACTTTCAACAAAATAAGATTTAGGAATTTATTAATTATTAGAATGGTTCGTTGAAAGATATTTCAAAGTGTTAACCTGCAAAGAAAGATTCACATATAACCAGTAAATGTTCCAATTCAACTTGTTTTTGTTTTAGAAAATAATCCCTATAATAAACAAAACTTCATTTACATATATATATATATATATATATATATATATATATATATATATATAATTGGAGAAGACTGTCCAGTTGACATTTGAGCATAGTATGAATTTATATGTGAATATCCAAACAATTAGAATTAGGTCACATAACCTGAACACTCTTATCCACAGGTAAAACATTGTACTTAGATTTATAAGACAGAATTTAAAACAAACAGTATCCCGCGCTAAAGTTATACACATTGAACAAAAAATGATACCGGTATGACACAATAATTTCTTTTATGCTACTGCGCAGATAGTAGCGTTTTAAATAACTGCCTAAAATCACAAAATGGACGTGAAACGATAATTCAGCACTGGGTATTTTGTATGAAATTTTGGTTATAGATAACGTAAATTAGATTATTATAAATACAATGTAAATATTTTATGAAATTATATCAGTGACCCAGTAGTACAGTATTTACGAAGGATAATGCTGATAATTATTCCAACAAAGAAACAGAAGACAGCTTCATCAATAAAGGTAAATAGTTCATTATAGTATTCGGAGGTATTAATTTAAACACACTTTTTATTTTGTAGAAACTGTTGACTACTGCTGAAGGCAGCTACCGATATATGACAATTTATAAAGCAAACTCAGAGATAAAATGTATTAACACATGCCATAATGGAATATTCTGACTTGGTTTTGACGTATAGTTTACTCCAGACCTTGGTGTGAATCAACTTGGTCCTGGTTAGTGTAGGTGAGAAAGTTTCAAGTTGTCATTAGCGAATGTATAGCCCGATTCCATCATCGTAGCAATATAAACAGTTATGGAACCGAAATACCTATCTTCCGTACAGCATAAAGTTACTTCCAGACAAACGAAACATCAACAGCAGCAAGACAGGATGCACAAAAACAACCGAAGTAAAACCATAAGCTATAATCAAGTAGTACAATCGACGGAAAATCGAAAGCGCTAAAAATAAGGTAATGTAAGTAATTGTAATTTGATTAGATAACGTTGTTTTACCTCTTTAGATTAAAGGCGAGCTCTACGTGGTTTATTAACAAGATATGGTGATTTTTCGGTCTTGAGAATACCGATTTAGAGCATTATAATATCTCGGCACTGAACGAAATTTAAACATTACCAAAGAATTTGAGAAACGGAGATAGCTTACCCCTTTAGTGAAAGCAAGATTCTTATACATCCGCCATCCAATAGCGATTAGTAAATCCTAGTCAAATAATTACTTGATATTCGAAAACTCTCTTGTAGCAATGACGATGCCATCGATTAAACCAGAGAATTTTCTAAAGCTTTTTAAAAAATCTTTGACGTTTCACCAAAATGGTTGCTCAACAACCACACATCAAGAACCTTTTTACCAAAAATTGTTTCTTATCAGCACATACGGTTAACAAGTTTTTGTTAAAATTTTATATGTAGAAATAAAGATTTCTGTGATCAAAACTTGTTATTTAGTTATTACATGTACTGCCCTCTAGCGGTAATTCGACGGAAGTAATAGATACCTCTAGGAGGCGGTTTTCAAACCAACAAGAAAATCGTAAAAATCCTCTAGGTACTATGTCAGTTTAAATTTTTGAATATAATTTGTAATACAGCAACTACAGAAACTTATGAAAGTCTAATTTTCCCATCCAAAGGAAATTTTTAATACGGCGACTATAAGAAAAATGATAAAGTCGATACGAATGAATCAAATATCGATTTTTGCACGTTGCAATGTTCTTTGACTTTTATATACTCAAAATTCAGCGTCCTTTAAGTATGTTTTTTAGAATAAATTATTCGCGGACCATCCTATATTTCAAATTACGAAAGATTGCGCGATATTACACCACAAATAATTCATTAATCACCGCTGACGTGTATTTCTAAACACCAGTAAGTTTTTGCACGTCAGAGCAATCCAATAACGGCATCCCCCGCACGGTAGCCACGAAGCCGCCCACAGATGCACCTTTATAAATACGCGACGCGCTGCAGAATCCCCCAGACCAGAAGAGAAGATATTGAATGCACTTCGCTTCGTTCATTCCGTACGTGAAATACCTGCTCGATCGTGACCGAGACCGCCACGCCGTTCCTGATATCCAGTACCGATTGCTTCTTGTAATCACCGACCTGTTAATCGTCGCCACGGAGTCCATCTCGATCGTGTGATAGCGCGCACTACCTTGCGCCGGGCGACCAAAAGTTTGTTACCGAACTGCAATTAAAAGACACGTAAGTTGTAGAGTTATATAATCTAACAATTTACAAGAAATCACTTCAGAACGTAAATAACGACGAGCTTAGTCTCCAGGAGTTATAACGTTAACATTACACAATCACATACAGAAAGGGCGTAACGAAGGGGAAACCCCGCGTCGCCGACTCATTACACTAACAAAGAGTGTAACGCAGGGTAGATCCCGACGTCACTCGCAAACGCCTGAGGGTGAAGGTTTGATACAGGGCTGTAAAGACCTACGACCTTTTCTTGGTCAAACAGGTTAGACAGGCAGCTGCCTACAGTCTACTGTCGGAGCTAAGGCCCCCGCTTACTACACATACATACACCGCCTACAGACAAACACAATATCAACACACAGTGTCTTTAATCGCAGAAGAGTACACAAGAAACCTGTTGCATAAATTTGTATTAAGAATAAACGTCGTGAAATACCCAGTGCGAAACCGTTCTTAATTAAATTAAAATACGCCGGAAATTAAAACATTAGATAATCCGTAAATTATCAAATATTAACCTGTAGTAAATAATAAAAATACGACCGCATGTATATTACGATTTACCTTAATAAAAGTAAATTCATTTTAGTATAGCATTTTCAATAGCAAGTATTTCATTTACTTTATAATTTGTATATAGTTGAATTTAGTTGCGCCGTTAGGACTTAATCCAGTTAATTAAATAGTCTAAACGCTTTTTGAGAACAAAACGCGTTCTCAAACCGGTTCTAAACATATAATTATAGTCCAGAGATCTCGCCTTTATTTTACGCGAATCTTCAGCGTGTATTTCTTCATTGGAGTACGACATACAGGCTTCAGCGCTCCAGAGAGACTGAAGAGTTTAAACATACAGTGCGCATAAGCGGGGAAGTATTGATTTTCCCCCGTGACCTAGAAACAACTCGAGTTCATTGCGCTGGCGCTTCCAACCCATATCTGCTAAGGCTACCGCCTGCGCTTCTGTAAGACAGGACCGTAATTTAACTATTAAGAATACATTCCAAACGCGAGTTGGAAAAAACTAGGTAGGGAATAGATTAAGATATTATATATATATATATATATATATATATATATATATATATATATATATATATAAATAACCAATAACCAGGATTGGCAGAATCCCCCAGGCGCGAGCAGAAGGAGCCCCGCTGATACCGATTATATTTAGTTTGAGTATAGTTTGTTATTAATATTATTGTAAAATTATAAAATAATATACGTCTTAAACCGCTTTCGTATAATTATTTAAAGTGACAGTGTTAAGCCCACTAAATAGTACGAATCCACACCCCGTTTAGTAAGAAATATATAAACACGATTGAACATAGCCGAGGCAAAATAAAACCGCGCTGGGTTACACTCAAAGAAGGGCGGTTATATAAAACAACACTCCGACTTCAACTGGAGGAGGTTATAATATACAGCAGCTAATTGTCCGTCTGAACAAGCTGTGGGTACCTCAAGATGCATACAGCAAAGGGAAACCGGCGTTGTTTACTCGATTCACACAATTTTACCAAAACAACAATGAGATACTTTAATCCACAAAAGCGCACTTTTATTCTCAAAAGAAAATAGAAAAACACTGACAATCCTACACTTTCTTTTCGAAAAAATCCAAGGAAAGATTCAATACAAAGCATCTCGATGTTGAAGAATTATTTCTTTTTAATCCACACTAAGCGAAGGGCACTGTAGGTAGCAGGTATATTGTGTACGCGCCCCTACATCTCTTACTTCAAACTGTTCACTCTCTGTTCAATCTCTTTTAACCGTCACATTAAAAAAATCTTCCACTCTAAAGTGCACAATTGACATTTCCCAGGAAAAAACAGACCTGCTACCTAGAATTCAGATGCAAACATCCTGTTTTTCAATAAGAATATATATATATATATATATATATATATATATATATATTGCGCTGTGCAAAAATTGATGTTAAATATAATTATTATTAAATTTAATAAATATCTACTTGGGGATAGGGTTCAATTTGAATTTCGTAGGCAAATAATTATTAAATTGAAATGTTAACGTGAAATCTTAAAAGTTTATTTCACACAAGGAAATATTCCTGTGTATAATTTAATAGTTCTTTACAGGCAAACTTCTATGGAATTTGCAACAAGTACGCATGCGTTGCGTCCTTGCTAAATTACATATGTGCAGCTTGTCAAAATTCCAAACAACGATCTATTCTTAGTAAGTACAATTTTACTTTAATCAAAATTAGAATTATTATATTTATAATTACACTTGTTCATTACCTTTCCAGATATTGATACACGTTGTCGCACAACAATTATACAGAAATTAAAAAAAAATACATACATACAGGACATAAAAAGAATAATCAATAAAATCTATTGGGTTATGATAATAAAATAAACTCACACTCACCTTAAGCTTGTTCAATGTTAACATCGGATGTAAACTTCATTCCATCTAACGATGATACTGCCTTCCTGTAGAAATAGGTACTGCTTAATTTCCATAAATTCATCCAGCTTCACTAACTTGTGGTAAATCTTCTTTGCGGTAAATACGTTGCACTTGAGTAATATGCTCATTTCCTTTTATAGTTGCACTTTTATTTTATTTGAATATTTAAATATTTATTAATTTTTAATTAATCTTGTGGCTTATTCTTTCATAAACTTTTATAATTGCTAACACTTTTATTTTAGATACCGATTTGAAGTTAAAGGTGTTTTATAACCTCAATTACTTTTGAGAAAAAAATAAACATCACATGCAAAATTTTATTAAAATAAAAAAAGACACATCACCTGATGTTGAACAAAATTTCGAAATGAAACAAAACAATAGTGTCGAAAATTATAACCGGTAACCTTAGTTTTTAAAATTTTGTTATCTGTTATGATTGTTTCTGAACTCTCAGACTCTACGTTGCTCGCGGTTCACTTCCGATAATGTTAACGAAAATTTTAACTTACATGTTTACAAATGCACTATTCGCACTATGACTTGTTAGCCACCAAAAAGTAGAAGAGAAGAGAAGAGAGTGAGAAATCAGGAGCAATTCCTTTTATACTTTCTCATAGCTACCATAACTTTCAATCTTTTTTTTACATTACATACAAAAGATCCTGGCATTCGATTGGTCTAAACAAAAAAATTAATTTAACTAAAACATAAATTATGCCATACTTTTTTCAATTCAATTCGGATTTGCTTTTTAAATACATTTTTGTACTCAGGACAAATTTCTGCATAAATAGACACCTCACATGCCATAATTCGCTTCATGAATTTATATTTTGAAAATTTTATACCTAAATTTACTGATATCTCACAAATTTTGTATTTTACAACTAAACTGATGACATATTCAGCTTCTACATAAAAGACTGTATAAGAATACACTTATCTCTTGCCATTTTACATAGTTTTAGCAAAATTTCTACTTTAATTTAATTTAATTTTCTGTACTTAACCTAACTTTTCTAAATTTATGTTTAAACTACATATTTAAAATTAATTTCTTTGTACAAATAAGGGAAACCTATTATTATATGCTTTTATAATTTATCCTGAACTTATCTTGCCCTAAATAAGATATAAATTTGTAAACTTCTTAATTATTGTACTTAACCTAACTTTATATAATTTAATTTAAACTTGCGTTTTAAACGTTTAGATCACTTGTAATGTTTATCTAATATATTCCTATATACAGGGTGAATCTTATCTAATCCGCCAAAATTAAAGAAGTACTAGAACTCATCATTCTAAGCAAAAAAGTTCATATGTACATGGGTCCGGAAATGCTTCGTTTCCGAGATACAGGGTGTCAAAGTTGAAAAAAAAATCGCGTTTTCTTCAATATCCTTCGACTGTTTCGAAATAGTTTCATGAAATTTCGTATACGGGGTTTTTTGGGATGACAAATTCAAATTTGTGGTCCATTTAGTTGTGGTTTCTAGAGGGCGCCAGCGGCAACCAATTCGACCACTTTAAATCTTTGTAACTTTTTTGTGCTACACTGTATGCCATTTTGGACTAAAAAAATCGATTCTCCTGTCTTTTCTGCTACAAAAAGGTATATCTTAGTCAAGTCGCTAGGAGCAACCCTTTCCGAGAAAAAGACATTAAAAAAAGAAAAAAATTAATATTAAAAGTATACATGTTGTATGTCTAGGCATTCTATCGTATTTAATTATGGATTTTTTATTAAAATTTTATTATCAATGAACGCAAAGAGACAGATAAGTAAACAAGTAAGTTACTTAGTAACAATTAAAAATTCCTATTGATAAACCTGTCAAAAAAATACCCTCCGAAAATGTGTATGCATCATGAGTTTTAAAAGCGTTTTTCTCGGAAAGGGTTGCTCCTAGCGACATCACTAAGATATACCTTTTTTAGAAGAAAAGATAGGAGAATCGATTTTTCTAGTCCAAAATGGCATACAGTGCAGCAAAAAAAATTGCTACGATTTAAAGGGGTCGAAATCGTTGCCGCTGGCGTCCTCTAGAAACGACAACCAAATGGACCACAAATTTGAATTTGTCATCCCAAAAAAACCCCGTATACGAAATTTCATGAAACTATTTCGAAACAGTCGAAAGATATTGAAGAAAACGCGATTTTTTTTCAACTTTGACACCTTGTATCTCGGAAACGAAGCATTTCCGGACCCATGTACATATGAACTTTTTTGCTTAGAATGATGAGTTCTAGCACGCCTTTAATTTTGGCGGATTAGATAAGATTCACCCTGTATGTCTCTAACAATCACTGTTTATCTGTACTTTATAGTTTCTAATTTTGTATTTTCACACTTTCATATTGTTATCATATTTTGCAAGTTTTTGTACACAAATTGTATTTATATGGTTAATATCACATTGCACATGTAATGTTCAAGTTCTTAGATATGTTTCTAAGGCACTTTAACTTCTTAAGCACTTTTTAAACACTTAGTCTAAGATCTACCAACATAACGTCTTCGTACCATAACCCTTTTTATAGTTCGCAGAGTTTTTATGCATTGTATCAATTACTATACATGTTCTACACATTAGAATTATTGTACTTCATGTAATCAATATCTGTTATGTGTTTAATGGCTTAATTATATTGATTTGTATGTGAAATTTCATATTTATCTTTAACGAAACTGAACTTACACACTAATATGTATCGTGTTGACCTTTTTAACATGCTGCTGCTATAGCTCAATAAAAACCATATTTTTATATTCGTATATTATATTTTCTCATAACAAAGTGTATAGTTTCTTTAACTTTATTTGAACTTGCCTACGACATAATATTTGAACTCGATACACTCTACCCCCTCTATTATACCTATTTATAACCATCGCAATATATATATATATATATATATATATATATATATATATATATATATATACGATTTCATCCACACTTGACAAATAACACTACCGATAGTAACATTACAATTTCGTAAATTAAAATTTTAGTACTTCTGCCCTTACAAACATTTAAAAAATGTATGAACTGCAAGTGTCTGCAATTTTGGTATTTACTGTTTTAGTTATGTGGTTATGTACTTTAATACAGATAGTTAAATATAATTGAAAGCAAACAATTTAAATATCATACCAATCCATCAAAGCTATAATTTTCAATGGTTCGCAAATTTCCTTGTATCCTTTTAATACATATTCAGTTAAGCGTTGAATGATACGATTTTCATGCGATAAAATGTCTAAATGGATGTTGCCCAATTCTCTGTCCAGATCTGGAATAGTTTTATAATGCAAAAGCGCCAAGCTGCATAAAACCAATTAACTTACCAACACATAATGGATTCTTATAGTGGAAGCAACCATTAAGTTCAAACTACAAGCAAAAAAAAAAAATCAAAAGTTACAAAACATCCATGTCCGAACCACAATTCAAACTCATGATCAACGTATTTGCAGTCCAGTATCCATAATCTACTAGACCACGCTGGTCGGTACTAATTGCCTGAACTTACCACAAACTGAAATCCATATTTTTCCAGTTCATGTTTGTCACAATCTGCCTTCCATTCCTTGACCACAACAAAATGACCCATTTCTGGCATATATACCACTGTACATTCACTTAAAAATGCGGGCAACTCATTTACTACTATTAGAGCAGCGGCAGTTGCGTTTTTTGCAATATATTGTTTTCTTAATTCCTCTACAAACTCATTACTTGTAGGTATCACAATGCAAAATATGTACACATACTCTTATCCAGTTCGGAATCTAATCCAAATTTAATTAATGGACGCGTACGTTTGTTTAGTTGACTAAAATCTAAAGCACTGTTAAGAGTATTTTGCAAATCATACAACTGTGTTTTTATTGTAGCATCTAGAGCTGCGAAAAGTGCAATAGATTTTACGTGTGAACTACAAGTTTCATTTAGAAACAAGGTGTAGTAGATAGTCTAGAAAAAAAGTATAAATAATGTTGAAATGCGATTAATAAAATTTACCGTGTAGAGAGTTTCCCAATCTCTGCCAGTTCCTCTTGAATAATGGATTTTACGCAAAATTTTCTAAAACGAATTAAAAATTTCCAAATCAAATTATCCAAGATAATAATACCCCACCTCCCCATTACTCGTCGCATCTAATGGTACGAAATACATTTTAGAGGACGGAAAGCAAAGAAATGTTTGTTTATTGTCAAATAGCAGCTAAAATTCAACATTAATACTTCCTAGATAGTGACAAATTATGAATCGTAGAATTCCTAAGTACTAATCTGCAATCAAATTATACCCGCAAAGATCAAAATCACAGTTTGATCTTCAATTAAACACTAAGTTAATATGACCTTTAAAAATTGTTACTTGCCACATTAACAAACTTTTAAATTTTAATGGTACTTCCAAGAGCAACTGTCATAACATTCAAATAGTTTTTAAGCCCAAAACCGTACGACAAATCTTTAGTTCTCATAAACTTCCTGTTGTAGCTGATCTACAATAACAATTTTTCGTTAGGCGCTCTCGTATTTACAGTTAGCAAAAATAGGATCAGTGAGTCAAATTCATACAGTTGACTTTAACTTCCTTAAGGGAAACTGTTGCAGTAATTTAACCAAATGCGGCAAATAAAGACATTTAAATAAACAGATATGGGTGTGTTCTAACGACCTAAGAAAATGATTAATTTGTATAAGTAGTATAGATATGCTGATTCGGGCTTACATAGAGAAGTTACATGTCCAAGAGAGAGACAGATGTATAGGGAATTACCATAACTGTGTAAGAGAATGTGTCAATGTCAAAACCACGCCCTTTTTTGGGCAAATTTAACACTCAAGGTCATACGGTGTGTCCTCTTCAAGGCCATTGATTTAAGCTCATTTGGCCTATACGATTTTTAGAAATCTCAAAATAGAACCAGTTTTTGGAAACCCTAAAGTTCATTGTCTTTTAAAAGTGGGTAAGAATAAGGCAATATATGCAATCGTTAAGCAAGAACGATTACCTACCAACCTACAATTGGTACAGGAAAAAAATTCTACTATGCAGATTTTGCTAAACTAACAGAACGCTATAAATCAACTACTACTCCACCTACAGCATGAAGAAAGCCCCGAATGCCGAATAAACATTAGAAGTTTGAAGAAACTATTTGTACAAGATGTTTAGATTGCGTGGAAAGCACCAAGAGTATAATCATAGTAAATATAAAACAGCTGGAACGAAATCTGCGGATGTTAACAAAAGCAGCAAACTAACATCTTATACTCGCATTAAAATATTTGACAAGAACTATTTTAATGTTGGAGATGTAGTGAGAATTAGGAAATTAAAAGGTACATTTACAAAGGGTTACATACCTAACTGGTCTAGTGAACTATTTAAAATTACAAAATTCTCATAAATAACCCCACGACACTTATTGGAAGATATGAAAAAATAAGTTGTGTCGAATGGTTGGGGGTTAGTTGAAAAATCATGGAATGAAAAGGGCGATATGGTTTTATAAAATTTAAATATTTCCATAGTAATACTATTATGTAATAGTACATTGAGTATCAAAAACAGTAAGGGACGTTTACCAGTCGACGGCCATGTTTGAAGGCTGAGCGATAGCGTAGCCTCCAATTTGGCCGGAGACCGATACGACCCTTAAATAAACGAAAAGTTAAAAGTGACGTTTTAAATAGAAATGTCCAAATCTTTTGTTCTTATTGTTACCTATATAATTTTACGTTGGTAAGTAAAAGAAGTCGGTAAGTAAAATATTTACCGACGCGCTATATATTAAATGCAATGTTGTGATAACATATTTAATTGGCAAAGCATTTACTTTGAGTCTAGCAAAAACCTAGACGTATCAACAGTTAAAACTAAAATTTAGGCACACACTTTGCTCTTTTTTTTATTACAAGATGCCATAACCTATTTAATCTGAGATTTCTTTCTTGTCTGTTTAAGTTATTACGCTATTTATATATTTCAATAACTTCTCTCTGCAGACGGACATAATGAGTTCGTCTTGATAAAACTTCCATATTATCAAAGTGAATATTCTGATTTAAATTGTATAACGCATGGTCAGCTACGGCAGACTTTTCTGGTTGATACAATCTACACCTTATATGTTCTTTACGTCAAGTGTCAGAGCAAGGGTTTTGTGGTTCCATTGTATACTTTTCCACAAGAACAAGATAACTTACATACTTTAGAAGCCAATAATGGAACAGAAGCATTTTTAGGCGATCTTAAATCTGGTAGGTTTGGTAATAGTTCTAATTCCATGGTCAATTAATATTTTTTCAACTTTGTCCATAACGTTAGTTGTAAAAGAAAAAACGCTCTATCAACATTAAGTGGTAATTGTTCTTTACGGGTACGCCTAATAAGTTTAATTATATTAATTTCTTTAAGGGAATAACCATTAGACTGTAGTAATGTTTTTTTAATGACGAAATTATGGATTCTGGTTCACAAATTCGTTTAGCTGGATCCACTAGATTTGTGGTCCAAGTTTTGCCCGTCCAAAATAAGAAACTATTAGTTCTGATGCCAAAATTGATCTAA
Source organism: Vesta saturnalis (assembly GCA_036346205.1). NCBI lineage: Eukaryota > Metazoa > Arthropoda > Insecta > Coleoptera > Lampyridae > Vesta > Vesta saturnalis. Next base: position 1,565,682 of record JARFJB010001247.1, read on the forward strand.
ACTTTAGATAAGTCATGGGTTTTCTGTGTTACAATAATACAGACAATAATAAAAGATTCTGAACCACCAATCCCTTTCCAGGAAATACTGTAAGCGGAAAGAAGCTGGTCTACTCCATCCATATATTTATTATACGACGATACACCTTCTGAACAGGTCACAAGCTTTCTGATTTCGTCTTTCTGAGTTCTGAGTACCTGTGCCATTCCTCCTGGATTATGCATAGTGCTAATTATACTAACAGACTTCTTTCCCGTATCCTTCCATTTTTAAGTTCCCACATTTTTGTATAAGACACCGTCTCTGTCTCCTACTTTCATGTTTGTATCTTCGAATATGTTTTGGACACAATTTTCTTGTCTGTCTTATAGTGCCGCAAGTGAAAAGCTGTTTGTCTAATAACTTTTTTGCCAATAACACAGACGAAAAGAAGTTATCAAAAAACAGGCAATATCCAAAACCCTCAAATACAGTTGATAATCTATTAGCGACCCTTTCACCAAGTGTCATGCTCGTATTATTTTTGTCTTCAGCACCCTCGTAAACATACATTCCCAGGCAGTACCCTGTCACAGCACAAGCTATAACCCAAACTTTAAAACCTCTATTCATGGGCTTCACAGGAATGTACTACTTCAAGGCACTACGTCCTTTTTATTTGACCATTGATTCGATCAATTGACAAATACTGTGAACGATCAAATAGTAACCGAAATCTCTTCGTGTTATAATCCAAAAATGGGCGGATTTTATATAATCTATCACAACCATTTTCTCCTTTCTTAGGCATAACATTATCATCATTGACATGTAAAAGTCTAGTTATCTTCAAGAATCTTTTTACGGGCATAATATTTTGGATTCGTGTAACACCAACATTTTTATCGCTACTCCAATAAATACGCATACTAGGTAGTGTATGAAACCCCATAATAATGAGAATTCCTATACAGGCTTTTAGTTCTATTATGGCTAAGTTTAAACTTTGTCCCATTTGTGAACCATACAGATTTGAATAGTCCACAAGATACTGAAGAAATATGGGACATAAAACTTTAAGAAAAAATAGATAGTGGTTGGAGAGTATCAAATTTTTTGTGTCTTGTTATTCCAAACCTATGTGCATACGACATTTGAGAAAATTCAAGTGGTGTTTCTGATTTTCTAACCCAATCAAAGATTTGTTCGTTACACATATTTTCTTATGAAGAACTGGTAGATTCGTCTGCGTTGCTAATATCATCAAGCGCCTGAACATTTACATCTTGTTGTGAATTTCTGTTTGTCCTAAATCTCCAGAATTAGAAGCAGATCATCTACCTGACAAGTTAGGTAATACTGCATTGTCAACTGCATCCTCTTCGGCCTCTGCGTCTGAGTTTATTGCCATATAATCAGTAATTGTGTCTAACAAATACCGTACTTGGTCTGGGTTCTCCAAGTCATTAAATTTTCGTCTATCCATGTGGGAAAAATGAAAAGAATAAACAAAGTTGACTATATCAAAAACTTCCCGAAATTATAAACAAAATGTGCATTTTTTGCATGAAAGAACAGTAATATTTAAGCAAAACGTCGTTATGGCCAATCCGGCCCAGAAAACACATTTTTTTACGGAGTAAATCTGCAATTGTATTGAAGAAAACCCGAACAACAAGACTAAAAATGTTGCATTTACAGCAAAAGCAGCAGGTAACATAATAACTTTATAAAAACATATTTTATTCATTACTTTATCGTTTTAGGTATTACAGATAAAAGTGTGTACAACATTCTACGTTACTACAAGCGAACACATGTATTAGCACCTCCGACAATGAGCAATTTTGGACAACATTGACGACGAAACTAAGAGTAATCTTAGGGTGTAGTCCATTCCTTCTTTGAACAAAACGATACACCTACTCTAAATAAAATTGTGGGCGCTATTGGTGAGAACGATGAGATGCCTCAATTAAAAGGGAGTACATTAAGAACCTTGTTGAATGAAATTGGCTTTAAGTGAGCAAAGGAATAAATTATCTCTAACATAAATTATACTTTATTTTGAAATATAGGTATTCCAAGAGGTTAAGAAATAGTTTCCTTAAAGAAAAATCCGAGATAGTTGCGTGGAGGCGACGTTATCTACGACAAATTAGAAAATACAGAGAAGAAGGAAAAAGGTTTATTTTTTAGACGAGACTTGGGTTAATGCTGGCCATACCGTAAGCAAAGTATGGAAAGATACAACCATCTTGACTCCGAGGCAAGAGTTAGTTAATGGATTAACAACGGGGTTATGGGATCCATCGGGAAAAGGTAAACGCCTTATCTTTCTCCACATTGGTTCCGAGGACGGTTTTGTTGATTATGGTTTGCTGTTGTTCGAGTCCAAGAGATCTGGCGATTATCATGAAGAAATGACAGCTGCTGTTTTTGAAGAATGGTTGCGCAACGTTCTTGGACGTTTAGACAAAAACGCTGTTATAGTGTTAGATAACGCTTCCTATCATAGCAGAAAGATCGACAAAAATCCAAATTCAGGATAAAAAAAAGCTGACATTCAGACATGGCTAATCAGCAAATCCATTGATTACGAACCAGATATGATCAAAGACGAACTTCTCGACCTTGTCAGAAAAGCTGCTATTGCAAGTAAATTAGTTGTCGATGAGATAGCAAAAACATAGAATCATACTGTATTGCGTTTACCTCCATATCATTGCGAATTAAACCCAATCGAACTGATATGGGCACAAATCAAGGGTGAAGTTGCGAGGAATAATAAAATATTTAAAAACGCAGATGTGCACCAATTATTTTGCACCGCTGTTGCAAACGTAACGTTAGATAACTGGAAAAATGTCTTTAGACACGTGCAAAGTGTGGAAGAAAATATGTGGCAATTGGATATCACTATAGAAGTTCAAGTGGAGCCGTTGATCACCCAGTTAGGCGATGACTCTTCTTTATCAGACTCCGAACAAGACTGACCTGTTCTGCTTTATTTACAGACTTAGTAAAAAAATACAAATGCAGCTACAGGAAGAATTGTGCACTGAGGCACTACTTATGATAAAGTTGTTGTGGCAATTATTAAAAAATAAAGGAATTTTTCTCAACTGTAACATAATTTTGCAGTTTGTTTAGATAAACAAACACTTGTGACAGCAACAAGGAGTTGACTTGTAAATTCCTATAAAAATAAAATGTAAGCTTAAAGTTCGATTCATTTACTATTTACCTGACCGACTTATATAACAAATAAATTAATGTTATCGATTTCCAAAATACGTGCCCTGGCAATTTGACTTGACTTCATATGAGATTGTAACAAACGTCCGAGGCATTTTAACATTTATTTACAGGTTGAAGTTACATTTTTTTGTAAAGCGAACATATCTAACCACACACACATTTTCTAATTAAAGCAAATCAAATTTTAAGAACGTGGCCCATTTAATCACTGGCATGAGCTGAAGGCACAAAGTTTTTATGACACTGGCGCTCGATCGTGGGACTTAATTTGCAATTTATTGAATTAGATGCTTCTCGATAGTTAGGAAATTAAATTTACAATTATCTTTGTGTATGTCAATTTTGTATATGTGTTAGATATCTTCGTTTACGTATTCCGAATATTAAGAATTGCCATATAAAGGTATTATATTTTATATTTATGATTATTGTAACCTTATTGTGTTTTGTGTATATTTGTATATCATTTTATTAATCATGTCGATTTATGTAGTGGAAGCTTTAAGAAGCGACGAATTGTTCGTAGAATTAAGATACCGTCATGTTCTCGGGGCTGAAAAGATGTCAGTTGATGAGAAACGTAAACTGTTACGACTTAAATTGAATTTAGAGAGAATTGATCCAAAATTAAGTGATTCTTATACAAAAATTGAAATTAACCAAACTGAAGAATTGATTTGTTTAAAAGACAAACTTAGTCACATTCAATCCTTAATAAATTTATACAAAATTAATTCAACAAAAAGTGAATATCTCAAACTTCATACTCGTCTTTTACACATATTGAAACGTTTAAATTATACAGTGTTTAATGAACATACGCTTTTACATGATCAACTGTTTTCACTATGTAATGACAATATTGAATTAATTGAATCGATTAACGAAAATTTAGATTTGAGTAACGACTCACAGTATCTTGATCATTGTAACATTTCAATGGCAAATAATGAACCAATTAGTACTTCAGTAAACATCCCAACTGAAGATTGTTCAAAATTAATTAAGAATTTAAATATTTCTAGAAGTTCTGTTCCTGTTTATAAATTAAATCTAAAATTTGATGGTAGTGAAAAAGAAGTTTTCTCATTTATTCAAAGGTGTGAAGAATTAATGCTTGCTCGCAACATTTCAAAGTCTGATATGTTATTATCCAGAATTGATCAATTTTCAGGAAAGTGTTTAATGTGGTTTCGTGCCGTTAGACCTCAAATTCATTCGTGTGATGAACTTATTACTAAATTAAAAAGCGACTTTTTATCCGAAGGACATGATGAAGTTTTATTAAATGAAATTAAGAACAGAAAACAGAGTTTTGATGAAATTTATGTTCTCAATTAGAAATTCCTCCTTCTGAGGTTGAACAGCTTAAGATTACCATGAAAAATTTACAGCCTTGGTATGCAACCCAATTGGCTCTTGTTAATGCTACCGATATTTTTCATGTTGTCGATTTACGTAAAAAATTACAACAGGTTAAATTACAAAATTCAGAATTTAAAAACAATTCAAATTCTGAGTTTCAAAAACAACTTGAACACAAATCAAAATCTTTTACTTTCAAAAAGTTTAAAAGCAATACAGCTAAACCAACTTGTTTAAATGTAAACAATTAGGATATACCTATCACACCTGTGACAGTGATGTTAATGTTACCTTTTGTTATAAATGTGGTTATTCCGATGTGACTTTTACTAATTGCCCTAAGTGCAAATTTTCAAAAAACTTTTAATTAGGAAGTGTTCTGTTAGTCGACACATTCGTAACAATTTTACAGAGACTGACAAATCTGTTTGGAAAGAGTGGTTAATTACAGTAAATAAATTTTATGGAACTCCAAAACTTTGTTCAAAATTTGTTGAGAAAAGAAATGATATTAGACTTTTTATTAATGTAAAAATTTTTAATGAAAATTTTGTTGCTTTATTTGACAGTGGAGCTACTGTTATAATTTTAGGTAAACCCGCTTTGTTTTTGATTGATAAATATGATTTAAAATTAAATAGGAATTCATCTTTTTCATCATTGATTATTGCCGATGGTTCTTTACAATCCATTTTAGGAAGTATTGATTTATCTTTGACTATTAATAATATTACAAAAACAATTTCAGTTATTGTTTCTGAATCTATTACTACTGCACTTACTTTAGGAATGGACTTTTGTCAATTATTTGAAATTAAAGCTGATTTTAGTGAAAATTCTTTTGTTGCAAATTCTGCGGAGACAAGTTTTTCAACATAGATGATCTTAATAACGATCAAATTTCTGAATTGAAACAAGTTATTGATCTGTTTAAAACCTTAGTAAATTTAAAATTGGGTAAAACCAATAAAGTTTTTCATACTATTAATACGGGTGATGTCATACCAATTAAACAGCGATATTATCCTTTATCTCCTGCTATGTTAGAACATGCAAATAAACAAATTTACGAAATGTTAGACCAAGGAATTATTAAACCCAGTTCTTCCCCTTGGAATTCTCCAATGGTTTTAGTTCGAAAGAAATCAGGCGAGTTTAGAGTCTGCTTTGATGCAAAAAAATTAAATTCAGTTACTAAGAAAGATGCTTACTCCTTACCATTTTTAAACGATATTTTGGATAAATTAAAAGATGCTAGATATTTAACTTCTATAGATTTAAAGAAAGCTTTTTGGCAAATTCCTTTAGACCCCAAAAGTTGTGAAAAAACTGCTTTTACTGTTCCACGAAGAGGTTTATTCGAATACACTGTTATGCCTATGGGACTAACCAACGCTCCCAGTACTTTACAAAGATTTATGGACTCCATTTTGGGTCATGATTTATCACAATCGGTTTTTGTCTATTTAGATGACATAATTATATTTTCCAGTATATTTAAAGAACATATTTCTATTTTGAAAGAAGTTTTTAAAAGGCTTAATGATGCTAATTTAAATATTAATTTAGATAAATGTGAATTTTGTAAACAACAATTATCATATTTGGGTTTTGTTATTGACAAGAATGGTCTTCATACCGATCCATCAAAAGTGGATGCGATTACAAAATTTCCTCAACCAAATACTTTTACAGAAGTTAAACGTTTTATTGGAATGTGTTCATGGTTGAGGTATTTTATTAATGATGTTTCTACAGCTTTGGCTCCAATTAACGATTTACTTAAAGCGAAAAAGAAATCTCAAAAAGTTTCATGGGCCAACGAAGCTAATGATTCATTTTTGAAAATTAAATCTTTATTAGTAGATGCTCCTATTTTAGTCAGCCCAAATTTTTCAAAAACATTTTATTTACAATGCGATGCCTCTAATTGTGGTATTGGCTGTGTTTTAACCCAGGGAGAGGGAGACAATGAAAAGGTTATTGCGAAAACCGTATCTCGTACTTTAAATAAAGCCGAGCAAAATTATTCTATTACTGAGCGTGAATTACTTGCTGTTATTTTTGGAATTCAAAAAGTTAGACCTTATATTGAAGGCACCCATTTTAAAGTCATCACTGACCATCATTCACTGATTTGGCTCAATAATTTAAAAGATCCTTCAGGTCGATTAGCCCGATGGGGTGTTAAACTACAACAATTTGATTTTGAGGTCATTCGTAGGAAAGGTAAATTTAATGTTGTTCCTGATGCACTTTCAAGAGCACCTTTAGAAGTTAACTCTTTGGAATTTTCGGCTGTGGATTTAGATGAGTGGTATAAGAAAATGTTAATTAATGTTTCAAAAAAATCTAAATTATTTCCCGATTGGAGAATTGAAAATGATAAACTTTACAAATTTATTTCAAATGATTTAAATATTGAGTCCAATTTAGGGGAATGGAAATTAGTTGTTCCTAAATCTTTAAGGAAAGATATTTTACAAAAATTTCATGATTATCCTACATCATCACATTTTGGTGTTTTTAAAGAACTTTATTATTGGCCAAAGATGAAATCAGACATTATGGTTTTATGGGTAAAGAGAAAAATGTTTCTTTTCCTTTTCAATGCATTTCACTTGATTTAATAGGTCCTTTTCCCAGATCGAAAAATCGTAATACTGTTTTATTAGTTTGAAAATGTAAACTTTCACCATTAACACTCATAATAAAATACTTATCTTTTTTGGGATTTTTTAATGGTGTACTTTAAATTATACAATCTAAACGTTTCGATAACACTTACAGTTATCTTCGTCAAATTTGACAAAATTGTTTACTACATCTTTAACAATTTTTAACAAACATTACTACTGACGAAGATAACTGTAAGTGTTATCGAAACGTTTAGATTGTATAATTTAAAGTACACCATTAAAAAATCCCAAAAAAGATAAGTATTTTATTATGTTTTATTAGTTGTTTGCGATTGGTTTACCAAATTTACTCTGATTCACCCAATGTGCATTTGCCAATATATTGAAAATTATGTATTTCTAGTTTAGAGTGTACCACAAATTTGTATGGTGGACAACGGCCCTCATTATTTAAAAATTTAATAGATTCTTACAAAGTTCAATAGTAGTAAATTTTGTTGAGAGAGTTAATAAAGTAGTAGGTACTGCAATAAGATCTTACATTAAAGATAATCACAAGGAATGGGATGTTGAAATTCACAAAATTGCCCATGCTATTCGTAACGCTGTTCATGAATCTACTAAATTTTCACCTTCTTTTTTGTCGTTTGGTCGAACTGTTCCGATTACTGGAGATTTTTATGGTCGATTAAAAGATTTTAAACCGTGAACAATTGGTTCAAGATTTAAATGAACTATCACCAATTTTTAAGACTGTTAAACAAAATTTACATGCAGCTTACGAACGAAATTCAAAATCTTACAATTTGCGACGGCGTCCATTAAAATTAAACGTAGGCGATTTAGTTTGGAAAAAGAACTTTATCTTATCTGATGCGACGAAAAATTATAGTCAATAGTTAGCTCCTACATTTACTGAAGCAAAAGTCATTGAAATGTTAGGTCCAACCACGTACCGATTGGCCACTCTTAATGATAAACCTTTAGGTGTTTTTCATGTTAAAGATTTAAAATCACATTAAATCGAAATTATTTTTATTCAAAAATATTTTTAGGATTATTACATTCTAGTTTTCTTACTTACATTTTTATTACTTTGATTTTTTTCAAAAGTAAGTTGATTTTATTTTGTGCTTATTTTACACCTTATTTTATGTGGCCTTGCAAACCACTTATTTTATTTTTGCTACAATGGTTTAGCACGATTGTTGATATTTAGATCACATTGTGCAACTTATTATGCCGATTTTTAGGGACATTAGTTCTCAGGTAAATTATTTTCATTTATTGGATTTACTACTTACTATTGTTATAGTAGTAAAAATTAAAATAACCTCTTTGAGTGTACCTCTGATCGTTATTTGACGTGAAACTTTCAAACTCTTAACCGTTGGTAAGAATACTAGAAATTCTTAAATACTTATCTGTTTTGATTGGAATTATTTTATTTTGGTTACTTAAAATTGTTTCAAAATTCTAGCTTTTGAGGATTTCTGATTTGTTTGTTGTTCTGGGACTTGACGGTGCTTTGTGTTCTTCGGTTCACATCGTGTCAACCTCGTTACTAGCTCACATCCTAACTATGACTTCCTGATTATGACACTTGGGTATTTTTGGGGGGGTTATAAATGTATTCGTAAGAGTGCACAATCCAATCCATTTATACAGTGACCTGGCGAAGACTTTAATTTACCGATTTTGACTCATACCGAACGTGACTGTGGGTGTTTTCTAATGGTGTTGCGAGGGGTCTTTCCTGACCAACATCACCGCATTTTCCGTACTTCTTCGTACACTTAGAATAGGATTTTGCTCTATTTAATCTTTTATATTTTGATTTTACCCTTTTTTAGTTTTACTTGTATTTTATTTAGATTTTAGGTATTACTATTTATCTTTTGCTTGAATTTTAATTAGCTTAACATTTTTTTATATTTTATCAAATTTTAATAAAATAATTTGTTGGCTTAGTGTTTGGAATCTCCGCTTTGGTGATCTCCGAGTCCAAATTTTAGGGCGGGGGTGTATAACAAACCATTTTGAGTTGTGTTAAAAATATACCATAATTTAGGCAACTTCGTTGATTTTTGTGTCTTGTAAATTGCATACCTTAGTGGCTGAAAAAGCGTAAGTTTAGATATTTTAAAGTGGGGTAGTACGCGCATTTCGTCTTGCGCAGACATCGTTTTTGGGGGAGTCGTTGTTGTTACGACATGAAAGCAAGAAGCTTCCATTTTGTTCTTGAGTGTTTTTATTAAAAAGTGTCGTTAAATTAACGGTAAGTGTAATTAAACCTATTTTTCTTTGTCTTTGTCCTTTTTAGGCACTTTTATTACACTTTTATTTTACTGTTATTTACACTTTTATTACGTTACATTTTCCTATTACGTAATTCCATTGTATTATTACGTTTCAAATTAACGAGGATGACGCAATAGATGTTTGTTGCTATGAAGAAAATTATAAATAAATGGTACATTAACCCATTTAAATCAACCAAATTTTGGCATTTTGTAAGAGAATTTATTCATTTGGGATCAACGAATATCAAAACTTTTATTATAAGCGTCGCTAGTCAGCATTTTTTATCCGTAACAGTATACCAGTGACATCCAAAATTTATTTTCTAATGATTAGTATAAGGTATTTTTTAAGTTACGAACATTAGGATTAAGATTTTCTACTTTTATAACTTGACATACAGATTTTATAATAAACCTTGTTATTGTTTTCAATGTTACATTTATGACATTTACGGTTTACTTGTTTTCCATAAAATAAGTTGGCGTCCGAGGCATTTTAACATTTATTTACAGGTTGAAGTTACATTTTTTTAAGAACCTGGCCCATTTAATCATTGGCATGAGCTGAAGGCACAAAATCTTCTGTTTATTATTAGGAGTATAAGTAATATTAGGGGAATTATTATTGACAACAACGGAAATACACCCTAGTAAGTTTTTATTACAAGATTTGACAGATTGGTAAACATTAACGAGATATGTACAGCATGTCAACATTCCCAGAGACTAAAGATGCTTGTTTTCAAACCGTATTAAAACCGATTCATTGGTGACAGAATTTTAATTCGTAAAAATGTGTGATTTTAAAATATTTATATTTCTAAATATATTTATTATTTGATTACTGTTAAAATTACGTAATTATACATTTTAGGGACTACAGTAATTCATATGCATACATTAAAGAACCGTTGAATGTAATTCAACCACTGTATTACCCAGAAAGCAATTTTTTGATGGTTGTAAACGAATTTGTAGGAGGAGCATTTACTGAATTTGTTCGTTAAACGGAGTATAGAGTCCACTTGCTCACACGTTCACTGGTACAAATGCATACCATTTTATGACAGGAGTTTAAGCTTTTTAATGTAGGTGACGATGTATATTGAATATGGAACGTATATGTACCAGAGAGCGTATAAAGCATTTAAATGCATCATAACGTCGATATTTAGCATACAATTTATGTATAGATTGACTGTAATAGCAAGTGGCACAAATACGTACCAGAGACCGTTAAATGGTTTAGTAAAAGTTGAAAAATAAATATGATCACAAGTTACAAACAACTCATTCATTCAATGGCTGAATATCCTTTTAAGAAAGTTTGCAGTAAATTTAAATCTCTCTATAAGTGACACTTTCCAAATCGATCGATTTATTGGTAAATAAAGACAATTTGCTACTGAAATTATAACAAACTGTAATAAACAGTTCCAGATTTTTCATAACAAAATATGTACTGTGAAAATATAGAACAAAATCTGTTATGTCTTAAGATAATGCCCGCCATTTCTGTAGGTGATCTTCTTTTACAGGCGATCTTCTTTCATATGTGACCCAAGTTTGGAACAATACAGTAGAGCAGTCCGGTGAAACAGTTGTAGTCGCTTTAGATATCTCAAAGGCATTTGACCAAGTTTGGCATAAGTGTTTACTTGCCAAACTCACCTCGTTTGGGTTAAATGATACGCTCATCAACTGGGTTTCTAGTTTCCTTGATAAAAGACGAATACGTGTCGTAGTTGATGGCTTTTTTTCAAAAGAAGTTAGCATTAACGCGGGCGTACCACAGGGATCCGTTATAGCGCCTACACTTTTTCTGCTGTACATAAACGACCTTATTTCTTCAGCAACTAACCCCATCCATTGCTTTGCTGACGATAGCACTCTTCACTGTAGTTCATCTCAGTCTACTCATAGTGATAATCCACCTTCTATGTCAAATCAAGAAATTAAAGCTGAAATGGCAAATTCAATCAACAAAGACATTCAACGTATTCTCGAATGGGGAAGCAATAATCTAGTTAAATTTAATGCTAACAAAACTCAGTGTTGCCTTATGTCCGCCAAAAAAGATCGATCATTTCCTGTTGTAAGTATGAATGGCTCAGTTCTTAAGTTTTCAGACTCTATTACTCTGTTGGGTATGACTGTATCTTCAAATCTCTCATGGGTTGACCATCTTCTGTCAGCTACCAAAACAGCTGCTCGTAAAATAGGCTTTTTGTACAGATCTAAGCAGTACTTTACCTCTCGACAACTCCTTCTGCTGTATAAGGCCCAAATTCGGCCTCATCTGGAATATAATTCTCACCTTTGGGTTAGTGCTCCCCAATACGCTCTCGATATCGTTGATCGTATTCAAAAGAGAGCGATTAGGCTTATAAATGACCCGTCCTTAACTTCTCACATACAGTCCCTTGAGCATAGAAGGATGGTTTCAATTTTTTCTTTGTATTATCGTTATTACAACGGCTATTGTGCTGGTGAATTACATTCTTTGATACCATCTTCGGCTATCTTTGCGAGAAACACTCGGTTCGCTCATTCACATCATCAGTATGCAGTACAAATCTCCACTTGTCGTACCAAACGGGCGCAATCCGCATTTTTCTACACGGCTTCTAAACTCTGGAATGATCTCCCTAGTTCCTGTTTTCCTCTCACTTATGATATGAGAAAATTTAAGGTAGCTGTTCGTAGGCATCTATTGGCAATTCATTATCCCTCTATCCATCCTCCTAAGTGTTCCTGAGTGCTTTAGCACGATAGATCTTATTTAGCCCGTTCAGGTCCACAATCATAAAAAAAAAAAGGTGTAATTACATGCATTTTATGAACTTACAAAGATACCCGATTTTTTATTTCCCATGTAGTTATAGTATATATATATATATATATATATATATATATATATATATATATATATATATATATATGCAGCATGTGGGCGTGGTCTTTTTTAAATGGCCATTTTTTTAAATCTGGATACATGATTAAATTTAGAGAATACTGGATTTTTTTCGTTACGCCTTCAGCGATCATATAATTGTTTGAAAAACTAACTAAAGGTTTTATTTATTTGTTAACAACATTAACAACAATGCATTAAAAAATTATTATTATAACCTTTTTAGTGATAACCCACAGCATCTTCATTTTTCGATTGATTACAAAGAAGCCTGAATCTAGCTTCAATTCTATCTCTTCTTAATACTTTTTCCAATTTCACGTCGTGTCATACGTAGGTACCGCTTTAATAATTTTTTATTAATTACAAGCCAATAAAAATACGTGAAGCAGTTTTTATACAATAACAGTACATTCAGTAAAACACACACAGGTACAGTTTTTTTTACAGAATATTGAATAATTTCCAGTGGTACCGTACAGCGTCACACAAGATGTTCGACAACATCAAAGTACACTACAGATTGTTAATGCACTCACACCAAATTCATTTAGTAATAATTATTTTTCTTTGTTATAGTATGTATAATTAGAATTCACTTGTTTGAATTAGAAGTCAAAAATTTTAAAACTTTTGTCAATACACACTACGATTTCCATCACATATACAGTGTGTCCCAAATTGAGTAGTATTGCATTGCTATCTTTGTTATTAAGAAAGATACAGGTTCGGTTAAATAGACAATGTGGTAGAGTTTTTTATGCTTATTGAGAAACTGCTCACAGATATGACAAATTCCGAGCCGTTCCGAAAGTATCCGACAAAAACCGAAAAATAAGTTTTTTAAAAAAGTTGTTTGTTACTCTTATTATGAAAGTTATGAAAAAAAGTTTAGTACAAAAGTTACTTAATTAGTTATGGCAAAGTCAAAAATGTTATCAGAACAAAAAATCGCATGCATGATTTCTGCACAATGGATTGCAACTTTCTTATTTTAAATGGGCGCCATCTTGGATTTTAAAAGAAATAAACTGCAGATTTTTTTCGGGTTTCAACCATGTATAACAATCTATGGTTGAAACAAAAGATAACGACACATTTTATCAAATTTGTATTAAATTGCTTTAAGTCATAAAAACAAATGAACTGTATAACAAAAATGATTAACTAAGCACTACACTATGATCAATAAATACTACTTCAGTTGAATACAAACAATTTTATATGGAAAGTATTACTAGTTATAACATATAGTCATAACATATGTTCAAAATGCTGGCCATTGTTAGCTAAGCATAACTGGCATCGCGTTAAAACACTTTTAGTTACTTTACCCAAAGTACGACGATCAATATCGTTCAACGCGTTCTGTACAGATTCTTGTAGTTTATTCACATTGTTATAATTAAAATTACTACCATACACTTTATTTTTTATAGTACCCCACAAAAAAAGTCTAAAGGTGTTATATCTGCTGACCTGGGAGGCCATCTAACAGGCGTGTTGGTAGCTATTACTTGGTTGTTGAAACGGTTACTTAAATAGTTTACCACATTTCTCGAATTATGGGCAGATACTCCATCTTGTTGATACCATATTTCCATATTTTCTGCCAATGGTAATTCTTCCAACTGCTCTTCTAATGCTGTTTACAAAATTTCCAGGTAAAGCGGCCCAGTTAATGTGCCATTAAAAATTATAGGACCTGTTAGTCGATTGCCCAATATGCCACAAAAAACACTAAATCCAAAACGGATCTGGTACAATTACATGTGGATTTACTTGGGCATAATGGTATAACATTTCTGCGATTAAATATGCCACAGTTACTGAAATATGATTCGCCGGTCCACAGAATGCGATTAAGAAAACTAATTTTTTTCTACCGTTTTGTTGATTAGCCACCTACAAAATGTTCTTCTACGTAGATATACATTCCGCCGCCAAGTTTGGACTACGTGCAGTTTGTAATAAAAAAACTTATGTTTTTTTAAAATTCTTTAGGTGATACTTTTTTTACATTAACTTGCGATTCTATTGGCTGAGTTGATACCTTCGGATCAAATGTCATACAAGCCAGTGTTAATTCCTCACCTTCATCTTGTACATTTTCTATACGAGCCGGTTTTCTTAATGGTCCATATTGCTGCATATCTTGATCTAATCCTCTAAATACTCTTCCATCTGGTTATCACCTTTCTGGGACGTTGTTGCTGTAAGCTTCAGCAGCAAGACGAGCATTTTAGTTGAGTTGGATATAAGTACAAAACATATCACACTGTACGTTTAAAGGTAAGTTGCCATTTCATATAAATGATTAACCAATAACTATGTAGGTTGTAACGTTATCTTAATTAATTTGGTCACATTTCTAGGATCGCTATTCTATGGAATAAATAGTTTTCATTTTTTTTCTTTACTGTCGGATAGCGTACGTTTGCAGTCTACTTGATTCTCATTGGTGTATTGCGTTCGTTAATCTCGAACCCTTGTTTCCGCTTTTAGTTTCGTTTTTTTTTGTTTTCTATTTCCGTGGTTGCAAGGGGATAGACACAAAAAAAAAGTGAGTTGGATGTTTTTTTTTGCTTCACTTGAACCGCGATTCATTGACATGATTTTCTAATTAAAAATAAAACGGATATTTTCCGGATTTCTCGATCAATGAATAATTAATTTTTGTGCCGAACCTGATGCTAGTTCGCGTCACTTAAGTTACGTGATAATTATTACGGTTTTAAGCGTTCAAGAGTGTTGTGTTTCTCCTTATCTAATTTTAACGCTTGTGGTTACCAGCTTACAAGGTCAGTAATGTTTGTGAATCATTCCGTCATTTAATGTTATATTTTCTTTCGTAGCGTTTTTTTTTCCTTCTCGTTTTCGCTTATTCTTCTCCCTCTACGTATATTACCTACCCACTACCACTTCGAGTTGATCCAGCGTCGTCAATAGAAAATAACACCGCTGCCATTTTGGATTTTTCTTACGACTGAAGAAATTCTAATTTAATGCTTATAAAGAAAACTACTGTCTGCTCACACGAATTTACCTAGTAATTGTTTACTTTCAATATTAAATAACTTGCCTAGCTAAACTTTAGTCATTTCAATAAATTATTATCTTACTTTTATAGTCTTAATTTATACGTGAAAATTTCACTGTCACTATTTGCTTATTTGATTTCTTTCTAAATTCATAATTTTGTTTAAGTTTCAATTATTTATCAATATTGTAAACCACTTTACCTTTAACTATGTGTTTGCCTATTGTAACCTAATTTATTACTGTACCTTCAGTATTCGAATTTGTTGTCAATCAAGTAATTAATGTATCCATTTTCTAGGGCCAACCTATTGTTTAAGGCCCGAATTACTATTCTTTTCTTTTCCATTTAGCTTCTGTAATTTCGGACGTTGCTTGCGCAAGGAAACGACACCGGAAAGAAGTTATTTTCAGGTGAGATTATTGATATACTTGATCGCTTGTTTACTTGGGTAAACCGAATTCTGAAAACTTTGTAAGATTAACGTAACTAATATCACTTTTCCTCCTTTTTTTTGTCGCTCGAGGATTAATTTAAGGTAATTTGGATCAATCATTCAATGTTATATTAAAATAATATTTATTTCCTTTTTCTTTATTAATCAATCCTTACGGGTATCTCTATTACTTGTCAAATTTATGTTACCATTTAGACCATTTATCTGTTTTGATGGCCATTATAATTTTGTGACCCCATTGTGTCTATTTATTCATAATTTTTCTATGATTTATTTAGTTTTTCGTACTTCGAACTAAGGTAAATTACAAATATAACTATCTTGGAAGTACGTGGCGTCCATTTTTCCTGATTATTATTTTATTTTATTTCTGTATATAATATTATGTATAATTATTTAACTGTATTTACCCACCCCAAGCAGTGAACCACCGAGCCTTGGCTTTATAAATTTTGTTACGAATTAAAGTTACCGTAACATAATTATTTTGGCTGCCCAACGTGGTGGGGCCTATGTTTTTTGTTTTTCCTTGTTTAACTTGCTTTTTCTTAGTGTTCACTAACCATGTTCTCATTCAAACTAGATGTTAACCGTTTACATAAAACCGAACTAGAATATGAAATTGTGTCTAGAAGTATTACTTTACCTACTATTGCTAGTAATTTGAAAAAACTTGCACGAAATGCTATTGTACTGGAATTGGAGAAATCTTTAACTGCCATTACTCATTCTATTCCTTTTGCTGATGATTTGACTGCAGTTACTCAAATGATTGAAGAAATTGAAGGTTTAACCGATAGAGTTACTAACGATCCTAAATCAAGGGACTTTCTTCGTTTGAATAGTTTACTTCCTCATATAGAACGTCGTTGCTCGTTAATGAATTCTACCAATGATACAGAAACAGGTCAACGTAACACATTACTTCTAACCATTACTACTTTGATATCAAACGTAGTACAAAAACTCAAAAAACTTAACCGCGTCACATTTACAGATTTTAACAAATTACCTTCATCTAGCCTCAAACCAACTACTTCTTCTGATTCTACTGCAGCCGAACTTACCGATAATGATTCTAATCCGTCTACTCCTCCACTACTTTCTTCTAGTGAAGATGAACTTGAACTAAATGAAACCGTACCTGCTGTAGCTTCTATGTCTGAACCACTTTGTTTTGCTAAACGTTTAGACATCTCTAAACTTGGTTTAACTTTCTCTGGCGAAGGAAAAGTTTCTCTCTTAAATTTTCTTACTCGCTTGGATGAACTAGCTTCTTCTCGTGGGATTACTAAACACACACTTTTTGCTCATACTCCTGAATTGTTAACAGGACGTGCTCTTCTACTGTACCGATCTACAAAATTCACTTTAACTAAATGGGATGAAGTTGTATCTTTACTGAAAACTGAATTCTTGCCGATCGACTACGATGAAAGGTTACTTGACGAAATTAAAAATAGAACTATGGGTCCTTCTGAAAATATGAGCTCGTACCTTGCTGTAATGTATAATCTTTTTCAACGTTTAACTACTCCTCTCTGAAACAAAACAATTATACTACATACGACGAAATTTAACTCCACTTTACCAGAATGCCTTAACCTTAACTCCAATCTCTAGCATTGCACAACTTTCTGCCTTAGGCAAACAAATTGAACAGAACCAGTATTTTGTCGAAACATTTAAACCTCCACCTTCACGAAAATCTTTTCACTTACTTGAACCTAGTCTCGCCTACTTAAGTATTGCTTCCTCGTCTTCTTCTGATACTGATGTGATTACCTCACTTCCTCCTAAACGGAACTCAAATACTCCTAAACTTTCTGCTGCTTCTGTAGTGTCTGCTCCTAAGGGAAAAGATACGAAAAAACACTCCTACAACTGTTGTTACTAGTTCGACTGATTCGAAACCGAAACTTACTTTGGAATCTTCCTCTAAACCTAAACCTACTTTTAATAACTCACCAATCAAGTGTTGGAATTGCAACAAAACTGGTCATGTCTCTCCAAATTGCTCCGAACCACACATTATTCATTGTTATGGCTGTGGGAAACCAAAGGTCACTAAACCAAAATGTCCAAATTGTAATGACACTTCTTTAAACTAAACTTAGAGTTCTCGGACCGAGTCGAGCCCTCTTCACTATCACTTATCTCGGAACCTCCTTTTGCTACACTACCTGATCATCACGAACATGTCTTAAATTTTGTCTTAGCTAATGTTCGCAAGGATGAACGTCCTTACCTTAATATAACCATTTTTGGCTACCCTTTTAAAAGCTTGCTAGATTCTGGTTGCTCTAAAACTATATTAGGCCAATTAGGATGGAACCTCTTAAGTACTTTAGGTCTTTCTCTACAGAAATATCGTCCTTTTCCTAAATCCTCTTCTTCTTGTTTACTTGCTAATGGTGAAACTTGCTACATTCTTGGTACTCTGAATCTCCCGATCACTCTACAAGACAAGACAGTCACTCTTGAAGTCTTAGTCATTCCTGAAGTTACTCAACCACTTATCTTAGGTATTGACTTTTGGAAAGCAATAGATTTTGTCCCTAATTTTCAAACTGGTACTTGGACATTTGGAAATTCTGAAGAAATTTGTTCCTTATCTACTACTGATCATCTTGTTACTAGATCTAATCTCTCTGATACTGAAGAACAATCGCTACAATCACTATTAGATAATCCTGTACTAAATTCTTCTGAACTTGGCTGTACTACTTTAATAGAACACCGTATACGTACAACCACTGAGCCTATCAAACAACGTTACTACCCGCTTTCTCCTATATTACTTAAGATCGCTAATGATGAACTTGACTCTATGATAAGACTGGGAATTGTGGAACCTTCTTCAAGCCCTTGGTCTAGTCCAATAGTTCTCGTTAAAAAAAAAGATAATTCTTACCGTTTTGTATAGACTACCGAAAGGTTAACGCAGTCACTGAAAAAGATGCTTACCCTCTTCCTTATATAAATACTATCTTAGATCGTCTTCGTGATGCTCAATTTCTTTCTTCTCGAGATATTCGTTCTGCTTATTGGCAAATCCCCTTAGCTCAAGATTCTAAACCCATTACTGCATTTACCATACCTGGCAGAGGCCTATATCAATTTATTCGTATGCCTTTTGGTTTACATACCTCTCCTGCTACGTTTCAACGTTTAATAGATCAAATTCTTGGTGCTGATTTGGAACCGTATTGTTTCGCTTATCTCGACGATATTATCATAGCTACCCCTTCTTTCGAAAAACATTTAGAAATTTTAACCCGAATTTTTGATAGATTGTCTACTGCTGGTCTCGTTTTGAACAAAGACAAATGTCATTTTTGTCTCTCCGAACTAAAATATCTTGGCTATGTTGTCAATAGACATGGTTTACTTGTAGATCCTGGAAAGATCAACGCTATTATCTCTATACCACAACCTTCTTCTGTCTCTGAAATTCGTCGATTACTGGGAATGGCGAGTTGGTACCGTCGCTTCATACCAAATTTCTCTACAGCTTTAGCTCCCTTAACTCATTTAACTCGTAAAAATACTCCATTTGTTTGGTCTCCTGAATGTAACGAAGCTTTCTCTTTTCTAAAACAACAACTTATTTCTGCTCCGATATTTCCTTGCCTTTTACTATCCAAACTGATGCTTCTAACTATGGCTTAGGTGCTGTCTTAAGTCAGGAAACCCCTGATGGTGAAAAAGTCATCTCCTACATTAGTCGCTCTTTAACTAAACCCGAAACAAAATATTCTACCACCGAAAAAGAATGTTTAGCTGTTCTATGGGCTGTTGAGAAATTTCGTACCTATATAGAAGGTGCTCATTTCACTGTCATAACGGATCATCACTCACTCATTTGGCTGAATAAACTTCAGAACCCTTCTGGACGTCTGGCTCGTTGGGCCTTACGCCTACAACAGTATAATTTCTCTATCATACATCGTAAAGGAAGCAATCACGTCGTTCCTGATACTTTATCTCGAGCTATACCCGAATTACCTTCTGATTCTCTCCCACAACTTTGCGAAATAAATATAACTAATACCGTACCTTCAATTACTCTACCTATTACGGATCCCTGGTACTTAAAAATGCTTGAACATGTTTCTAAAAATCCAAAAATTTCCCCTCTGGTGTCTTGAAAATAATCTACTTTACAAGCATGTTACTTCTTCTGACCTCACTGATATCTCATTGGGAAATTGGAGAGTGGTTGTTCGTAAGAATCAACAGTGTGGAAACGGAACTTTGTCTTATCTGACGCTTCTAAATTTTTAAATGCTAAACTTGCTCCTAAATTTTTAGGCCCCTTTAAAATAAGAAAAGTCATGTCTACCTGGACTTATGAATTAGCTGATTCTTTAGGGAAATCTATAGGCATATTCCACGCTAAAGATTTGAAACCCGCTTACTCTGATAATTTACATTCTTCTGCATCTGACTCAGATGATTGCCCTACGATATCTTCGGATACCATTTCTCTCAAACGATATAAACCTTGTAAACGACATAAACCTCAAAAGGTGTAATTTTCCTCTTTTCTTCACGCTTCCTGGCTATATTTTTGTTAGGGGGGTGTAACGTTATCTTAATTAATTTGGTCACATTTCTAGGATCGCTATTCTATGGAATAAATTGTTTTCATTTTTTTTCTTTACTGTCGGATAGCGTACGTTTGCAGTCTACTTGATTCTCATTGGTGTATTGCGTTCGTTAATCTCGAACCCTTGTTTCCGCTTTTAGTTTCGTTTTTTTTTGTTTTCTGTTTCCGTGGTTGCAAGGGGATAGACACAAAAAAAAGTGAGTTAGATGTTTTTTTTGCTTCACTTGAACCGCGATTCATTGACATGATTTTCCAATTAAAAATAAAACGGATATTTTCCGGATTTCTCGATCAATGAATAATTAATTTTTGTGCCGAACCTGATGCTAGTTCGCGTCACTTAAGTTACGTGATAATTATTACGGTTTTAAGCGTTCAAGAGTGTTGTGTTTCTCCTTATCTAATTTTAACGCTTGTGGTTACCAGCTTACAAGGTCAGTAATTTTTGTGAATCATTCCGTCATTTAATGTTATATTTTCTTTCGTAGCGTTTTTTTTCCTTCTCGTTTTCGCTTATTTTCTCCCTCTACGTATATTACCTACCCACTACCACTTCGAGTTGATCCAGCGTCGTCAATAGAAAATAACACCGCTGTCATTTTGGATTTTTCTTACGACTGAAGAAATTCTAATTTAATGACTTATAAAGAAAACTACTGTCTGCTCACACGAATTTACCTAGTAATTGTTTACTTTCAATATTAGATAACTTGCCTAGCTAAACTTTAGTCATTTCAATAAATTATTATCTTACTTTTATAGTCTTAATTTATACGTGAAAATTTCACTGTCACTATTTGCTTATTTGATTTCTTTCTAAATTCATAATTTTGTTTAAGTTTCAATTATTTATCAATATTGTAAACCACTTTACCTTTAACTATGTGTTTGCCTATTGTAACCTAATTTATTAGTGTACCTTCAGTATTCGAATTTGTTGTCAATCAAGTAATTAATGTATCCATTTATTTTCAGGTGAGATTATTGATATACTTGATCGCTTGTTTACTTGGGTAAACCGAATTCTGAAAACTTTGTAAGATTAACGTAACTAATATCACTTTTCCTCCTTTTTTTTGTCGCTCGAGGATTAATTTAAGGTAATTTGGATCAATCATTCAATGTTATATTAAAATAATATTTATTTCCTTTTTCTTTATTAATCAATCCTTACGGGTATCTCTATTACTTGTCAAATTTATGTTACCATTTAGACCATTTATCTGTTTTGATGGCGATTATAATTTTGTGACCCCATTGTGTCTATTTATTCATAATTTTTCTATGGTTTATTTAGTTTTTCGTACTTCGAACTAAGGTAAATTACAAATATAACTATCTTGGAAGTACGTGGCGTCCATTTTTCCTGATTATTATTTTATTTTATTTCTGTATATAATATTATGTATAATTATTTAACTGTATTAACTCACCCCAATGCCTACTAGCACTGAACCACCGAGCCTTGGCTTTATAAATTTTGTTACCAATTAAAGTTACCGTAACAAGGTATTAAAACTTTACACAATAAAAACACGATGGAATACGAAAATTGATACAACGATTGAAACTTTAATGAAAACTTTACACAATAATGCTGAATAACACAATGGAATACGAAAATTGATACAACGATTGAAACTGACTGCTCAGACCATTATTTGTTTTGACAAATTTTGTTATACCGTTCAATTGTTTTCATCACTTAAATCAATTTAAAACACATGTTGTCAAATGTGTCGTTATCTTTTGTTTCAACCATAGATTGTTATACATGGTTGAAAGCAGAAAAAAATCTGCAGTTTATTTCTTCTAAAAGCCAAGACGGCGCCCATTTAAAATAAGAAAGTTGCAATCCATTGTGCAGGAATCATGCATGCGATTTTTTTCTGATAACATTTTTGACTTTACTATAACTAATTAAATAACTTTTTTCCATAACTTTCATAATAGGAGTAATAATACACAACTTTTTCGAAACACGCATTTTTCGGTTTTTGTCGGATATTTTCGGAACGGCTGGGAATTTTTCATATCTGTGAGCAGCTTCTGAATAAGCATACAAAACTGTACTACATTGTCCATTTAACCGAACCTGTTTCTTTCTTAATAACAACGATAGCCATGCAATACTACTCAATTTGGGACACACTGTATTGCAACTTAATGTTTTTTTATTGGCTTTATTTTATACTAGGCGAAATCTAAAAAATGCTACTCTCCCATTTATTTCCACCATACACTTACAAAACGTACATGTCCGAACAGCGAATCGAACCTGGGACCAAGGTATCCACAATCAGTTAATTAACACACTGAGATACCCCGGTTAACAACATAATATACATTTTTAAAAATACAAGTTTGATTATTTACACATGCTAAAAATTATTTTCAGAAATATTTTTTATAGAATAGGGTATTTATATTTATATTATAGCCTAAACTATAATGATTTTGAGATATTAATAAATACTGTACATTATGTAAGCTTAACGAAAATGTAAACTTTTTAATTGTGGAATGGTAGTAGGCTAAGGTAGTTAGTTAGCTAATTGTTAAAAACTAATTGTCAGATTAATATTAATGTTGTAATTGTTGAATTTATTCTATTTTGATGTATGTTTTGTGAAAAATATTTAGGAAAAATGATTCGAGTGATCGAGTAGGGTATATTCAACACCCCCTCAATTTAAACTAGGATAAGTTTTAAATTGGTACAATTTACAAATAAAAATCAACTTTAACATTCTTTAATTGCTAGCTTATTTTTAAAGTAAACAAATTTATCTTTAGCCAGAGATTTTGTCATAATGTTGAATGAAGTGGGCTTTAATCTCTATATGTTTAGATCTTTTACTGTTTTCAAAACTTTCTATCGAGTGTACAGCACTTTGATTGTGAATGATTGAAACTGTCTTTATTTTTGGTATGCTGAATCAATACAGGTAAAAATGTCAAACTTTAAGATGATTGACAAATTTCACTTGGCAATACCAGTGTTGCCAATTCTCAATACATAAATAGTATCCCTCGTATTATAATCAGTAATTTTGTTACGAACCATTATCCTTTTTGAGAATGGAACTAACACTAACCCCCTACTTTTAAACACAAAAGCAAAAATAAGCAAATGTATAGATATTTAAAAATACCTTTCTACAGTAATTTCAACATTCTGAAGTTTTAAACAAAGCCCTGGAGACCTATTGACATTCGAGAAAATAATATGCCTTCGGTTAAATTTTATTATCTTTACGTTTCCCTGGTAACTTTTGGGATAAGAAATTTAAATTTATTATCAATTTCCCCGTATCTTCTAGAGGAAGCCACCGGCGACGATTTTGAACCCTTTAAACCGTTATAACTTTTTTGTTCCATCCTGTATGTTGTTTTGGACTAGAAAAATCTCTTTCCCTGTCTTTGATAGTTAAAAAAGGTATACCTTATTGAAGTCACTAGGGTCAACGGTTTGGTTTGCGAGAAAAACGCATCTAAAGGTAATGATGTACGTCCATTTAGGCCCGGTATTACAATCACAGTTTAAACCACAGAGTAACAGTTAAACTTAAGATTAGCTATGAGTAGCGTATTACAACCTTGGTTTATTGTATTCTTATTGCACCAGGGCCAATTATTTATTGATTTTTCAAATGGTCGATTTTGATATACTCGAGGAATTATTTATTATCTGATGATGAGGATATAATAAATGTGATTGAAATGCCTCGAAAACCAAAAGTATTTTGTGCACATACAAATCATTTGGAAATGTGGGATGATGAAGAATTTATAAATAGATTTAGACTATCAAAAAATACTGTTCTGCTACTATTAGATACCATTACACCTCAAATAGCTTTTGTTACAAATAGGTAAGGATGGGTTTCCATAACCAATGAAAGCAAATGCAACATGGAATATACAAAAGTTTTTTGTGTAGAAATTTTGCAGTGGATCCACTACAACAATTATTATTAACAATAAGGTTTTATGCATTAGGAAGTTTCTTGATAGCGATAGGAGATTTCGGTGGCATTCACAAAGCAACAGCCTCACGAATTGTAGACTAAACGCCAAATACGAAGACACCAAGCTGCGCGAAAAAAATCACGTGACCGTGTACTATTCAACCGGAAAATATTAGTTTTTTTAAGAAAAGTAAAAGTTACGTTTTCTACATTTTTTAGTTAATAACCTCTTAATTATGATGCTTATATTTTATAATTAGGACAATTTAAACAAAAAAAAAACATTTATTTAATTGTGAAAAGTGAAATATAAGGTTATGTTACTTGTTCATAAATTTACTCGGAAATGTTGTAATTCGGATTTTAATTATTAACCACACTTCTAAGGGTAAATAATTTGTGTCTAAACAGTTTTATACTGCGATGGTTATAAATAGGTGTAATAGAGGGGGTAGAGTTTTATCGAATTCAAATATTAGATAGTATGAAAGTTCAAATAAAGTTGAAGAAGTTATATAATTTGTTATGAGGAAAATATAGTATACGAATATAAACAGATGGTTTTTATATAACAAAACAGGTTTTATGGGGTTTGCACAATGATGTTGTATTCATAAAAGCATTGAGCTATGGCAGTAGCATGTTAAAAAGGTCAACACGATACATATTAGTGTGTTAAAGATAAATAAATTTCACACATAAATCAATATAATTAAGCAATTAAACACATAACAGATATTGATTACATGAAGTACAATAATCCTAATGTGTAGAATATGTATAATAATTGGTACAGTGCATAAAAACTCTGCGAACTATAAAAAAGGTTATGGTACGAAGACGTTATGTTGGTAGATCATAGAGTAAGTGTTTAAAAAGTGCTTAAGAAGTTAAAGAGCCTTAGAAACATATCTAGGAACATGAACAACACATGTGCAATGTGAAATTAACAATATAAATACAATAAAATATTACACAATTACTCTACACTTATTTCTTCGTTATCACAATCTGATATAAAATCAGATTCATCATCCTACATATAATCAATTCCTCACAAACGACATCCATAATATGCTCTTTATTAACATGACGGCACATTTCTTGCCAGTGGCTCTCCAAATCCATCGAACACTTTTCACGAGTTAGTTTTTCAACATCGGCTAATTTAAAAGTTGTGTTTTTCGATGCCCCAAGCTTTTACAATGGCCCATATTTTTTCTGTTGGATTTAGCTCCGGGTGGTATGGAGGTAGTCGGCATACAGAGTGGCCATGTTTCGCAAATATAGCATCAATTGAATATTCCGTGTAGCTCGGTTTATTACATTTTATTAAATCATACAACTCCACTTTTGTTTGAGATTCACCATATACGATCCATCGTGCTTGTAACCAACTTATCATTTCCATTTTTTTACTGCTAAAAGTTGGATGTTTAACTGCTAACGTGTTGCATTATCCATAACAATAACTGACTTTTCGAGCAAATTCGGTAATAACTGGTGCTCAATCCATCGTTTATAATTAATAAAGTTCATATCGTCGTGATAATCACCTGTTTTTGAGCCCGATTTAAAAACTAAGAGGGCATTATTGATAAATCCCATTTCACCACCAGCATGTCCTATTATAAGACGACCTTTACCGATTGGACATTTTAAACCTTCGTTAGAATCATCTACCCAGGAATGTGGCGCTGTATGTGATGCATGTATATATGTTTCATCTGTATAACAATGGGTCGCCCTGGTCTTCAATACTTTGTTATTGCTCGTATATAAGCACAACGTGAAGATCGTATATCGTATCGTTCCATTAAACATTTACGATTGTCAACGGTTTTCGTCCATTTAAAACCTAATTTATTTAATAATCTTCTTAAAGACGTTTCCTTCCCAGAGAAACCAATGGATTCGTCATCTTTAATAATATTATAGATAGCATTGACGGTTGGTCGTCATTTCCCCGTGACATGAAAATTGTGTACAATGCGTCGAATGACTTGTTCCCCACAATTATCGACAGATGATCTTGGTGCGGTTTTCATTCTTTTATTAGAAGTCTTGAACGATTCTATTTCACCACGTTGAATTGCACTCCATTCTCTAATAATTCTAACGACGGTACTTTTAGATACTCCAGTTGCTTTCACAACGATATCAAGAACGATAACTGTAAAGAAATGTAATCGTGAAAAAACTGACAGATGTTAATCGTACAATAATGACATACCTTCATTCATATTTTTATGAAACTGATAAACATTCCAAATAATTTCGCGGGCATCTTTGCTGGAATGTTTGATGTACTATCAGACGATGTACTCGCATAATCCATTATAAACGAACTAAATCAATATAATATATTAATACATATTACTGTGGATTACAAATACAACTTACTTGTAAGTAAATGGTGCTGAAACGGAAGGAGTTTTGAAAAAAACTGTTTACAATTGATAAAAACGTGAACGAAAAATGAGGTTAGAAAACAATAAACAACACTACATTTTGTGGACGGAACATAATATCTACTTCTCACTCATATCATTATTCCATTTCTTTTTAATGCAATATTCGGTTTCTGCGCAGGTGTCTTCGTATTTGGCGTTTGTTCTAGTAAGGGTGACACAAGCTATAGCTTCGCTAGCACCCCAATATATTTCTTTACCACAAATCGAAGAAGTTGCAGTGATTAAGCAGCAATTTTATGAAATTGCTCGTTTTCCTAAAGTAATAGGTGCTGTAGATTAGACACACATTAAAATACAATCTCCAGGTAAAACTGCTTTTAATTTCAAGTATTATAGGTACAATTTCTTGCACTCCATAACATCCGTGTGTTCTTTTACAAGGGCCAGAAGCAATTCCACTTCACCCTCCTTGAAATTTGGTGTCCTTCTCACCTTCTCCCGTTGTCTATGATAACAAATTTATTCGTAATTATATTCTGAAAAGCACTACAATAAAAATGTACTTACTAGTTCCTGATTTTGATGTCATACTTGATGTTTAAACAAGATAAAAACCAATTACCACCAAAAATGATAACAATTAATAACGATAACAATTAGTAACAATAACAACTAATGACAATAACAACTAATAACGATAACAATAACAAATAAGAAATTTAACAACAAAAGGCAGGTATTAAAAAATTTCGACACGTGCTTAAGCAGCTTCGCAAATACACATTTGCCGTTAGATCAAACTGAGATTGTAATACGCATCCAAAATAATCTTCAGATTAAACTTCCAGTAAAGTTTAACTTTACCAGAAGTTTAAACTGAGATTGTAATACCGGTAACGGTTTAAATGGTTCAAAATCGTCGCCGGTGGCGTCCTCTAGCAGATACAGCGAAATTGATAATAAATTTGTGTTTCGTACTTAACGTATGGCACATTCTTTTCAGGGCACCCTGTATATCTGAAGTTTCTTATTTGTACTAGTAAATAACGGAGTCCAGTACGTATCTTTCGGACGCATATTAAACTTAAAAGATCCGTACTATCGGACCACTGAGCGTAAGTTAAGCATCCGAACTTTCGGACCCCCAGATACTTCCTGTTTTTTTTTCAATACTTAGAGCCTTCTCTTGAGATTTTACTGTTCTTATCCCGACTACGCCATGTAATATTTACATTTATATTATGAAATGATAGGTCAGCAATTAATAACTGGACTCTGGTTATTAGTAAGTTTATTATACATCTGGTTGTTTATTATGCTGTGATACCTTATGTGGGTGTCTCTTGTCATTTCACACGTGTCGAAGTGTCTCACATTAAGACATACGTCATATATTCATTATACACTAATCAATGATTATACCTAACCTCTCATTTGTGGCTAATTCTCGATATATGAGAACCGATAGGAAATAACTTTGAATGTATAGGTCAGTTTCGACAAACTGGAAAAGCACGGTTGGAATAGTGGTATTATTGCTCGCTTGACCCGCGGTTGAGGCAGGTTCAATTCCCGGCTCATGCAATTTTTTTTCGCTTACAGTATATCTAATCTAATTCTGTTAGATTACAGTAGTTTTGTTTATGTTTTTTTCCCTATTATACCGCAGATTTTAGATTTTTATACCTAACTTACGAAGTTGTTAAACAAGGAAACGCGTGATTGGTCCGCATGTATCAAGATTTAGCCACAAGTAATCTTTCCAGAAAATTTTACATCCATTTTGATTAATCTTATAGGTACTGTATGTAAGCTCTTTTTTTTGATGAATTGCAAATGTTGCACAATTTTGCAGTTGCTTATAATACTCCAAATCAGTAATATTTCCTGTTTTTTTAAACTTTAAAGTTGATTTATGTCTTAATTGAATCACAAGTTTGATGCCAATAATCCAAGGGCCCTGCTTTTTTGTAACTTTAATAGTTTTCCAAGCTGTATGCTTATCAAATAGTTTTATTATATTTAATTTAGAAACTGTATTTTATCATTCACATTATTTAAACTTACAAGCATATGGCAAGAAACAACTGAAGGCCCCTATCAAAATCATGTTGATTTATGTGATTAAAGTACCTATAGCTATGAAAATGTGGTACAAATTCTATCTCATCAAAAAATTGACACTATACAACGCAATGATATACCCATAGATATCTTAGTAAGATATCTATGGATATACCTTGATAATTGACGAATCTACCATCAGAAATGACTTTACTTTCCCTCACCAGAATATCGTCTATTAAGGTTAATGTAGCTGACATGATCACTGTGGATTCTACAATTATTTACTTTATACTAAAAAAGTTTAACATCTCTGAATATGGATGGTGAGATTGGACGAAGGGTCAATGGAAAAGAGCAATCTATAATAGCATGTTTGTCCCGTCAGTACTGTATGGAAGTGAGACATGGGTGTATATTAAAAACCACAAAAGAAAAGTAAATGCCGTGGATACGAGATTCCTCAGAAGCGCATGTGGTAAAACGAGAAGGGATAAGATAAAGAATGAGTATAATGGAGTGTGGTGAAGAAAAGACGATGATGGATAGGTATTAAAAGTAGTACACTATGTTGGTTTGGCCACATTGATAGAATCAACAACACAAGATTAACCAAGCAAATATATGTGGGTGAGGTTAGAGGGAAGGCCGGGCCTCGTAGCCCTACGTAGAACTTGGCTGAATGCAGTAGAATGTATGATAAAAGAAAGATAAGGAGTTTTAAAAATAAAAGGGCATGAATTTTGCGGAAGTTAGAGAGTTATGCAGAGATAGGAAAATCCAGTGAAATATTGTGAATGAAAAATAAATAAGAGGTAGAGATTGTTTTGCGTACCCCACAAGGGAATGGCGTGAAGGATATGTTATGTAATAAGGTGATATCTCACGACCATCAAGATTGAATATGTTAAAATTGCCATATATCACCTCATTCAATAACAGCATACCAGAAACTAGTGAAACCCATAATTCAGCTAAATGAAATCACACTCATAAACTAGCAATCTATTTTAGTTTGTTTTCAAGCTAAATTTGCATTTACTTACCTTTCAAATTAGCTTGAACCCGACCAAAGATAAAAACCCAATAGATGCCATAAAAAAATAATTAAAAACAGAGGTGAGGTATAGAATTATACTTACACTTAAATTAGAAATCTTTTTAATTGCTTGTTGAAGATTTTCTATTAAATTTTGATTCGTAGGCAGCAAAGCAAATTGTATAAAATCTAAACGCATATTTAATTCTTCAATCTTTTTAGTTGGATTACCTAAGATATTCCTACAAAAAAATTAACCGAATAATGCTATTATTTATATGATATACCTCAAACATTGATACCCAAGCTTCGATTTACAATATTGAGAAAGCAATCGAAAGATACTATAACCTTCACGATTACTTGATTGATTTCCATGTTTAAAGTTCGAATCGTGAGATTGCAATTGAAAAACTTGTAATCCATTAAAAGTATTTCTATCAATTAAAACACTGTCTTTCCTAATAAAACATATTGTTGTATAATCGACTCTAATATGCTTACCTGCTTACAAAGAAACTCGATTAATCTGTAAAAAATTTAATTCTGTACCATCATGACTTAAACTGGACCACTCTTTTTCTAAATATTTAACTAGTGCTCCTAATGCATAAACTGTTACGTTACAATCAAAATCAATTAATGCATGTAAAAAAACTTCTTTCTGTGCTACAGTTACATGTTCAGGTTCTGATAACAAATGTATATTGGAAACCTTATATTCACAGTTTTCAAAATCTATATAAATTATGTTGTATTTATTTTCTAAGAAATTACACATACTTACTGTATTCTTTCAATGTAAGCAATGTTATATTGGAAGGTAATGTGGAAGAATTTTGAAACGAGTATGAATTGCTAGAATTACCATCATTGTCATCACATTTTAAAATACTTACTATGCATTTAACAAACACATCGCAAGTATTTCCGATTGTTATAATATGAGTTGGGTGAACTTCACGCAAAAAGGAACGAGTTACTCCAAATTCTGGAGGTGTATCAATCATTTGTTGTAAAATGTATAACTAAAATGTTACAAGTGCAGATTTTGGTTTAAATTTAATCATTCCATAAATACCTGTTGGTCAACACCTCTAAAATACGCGGCTCCTAACTGATGGTTTTTGAATAGCACACATAATATGCAAACGGATTCATCATCGTCATAGTTTGTATCATTATCGATGTGCAAAAGATCTATAATATTAGAATTACTTCTTCGATCTTCTGGTAATAAACTTTTATTTCCGTTAATTGAAAATAGTTTTTCAGTTTCACTAAAATTTGTATCAGTGCTGTTTGGCATACTTATTAATGTTGGAAAAAATGTGTTAGATTTTTAAAATGTTTTCAAAAAAAATTGAAACTAGCGACATCTTCACCAAATAAAGAATACTATTTAAATACAAATATACAGTATGAATTTTAAGTCATTTTACACATACTCAATTCATACATTTCAATTTAGCAAGATCTTTTTCAGGAACTGTAAAACTATTAATACTTTTGCCCAAACCTTCTCACATTATTTCCTTCCTAATGTGGAAGTGAATGATATTGATAATTTTATACCTGGTAATCCCTGTTTACTACTCAGTCTAATAAATGAAGTTGAAGTGATTGATTCTCTAGCTACACTTTCAAATGATGACGGCAGGTGATTATCTAATTCCGAATTTTTGTTATTCGTGATTATAGATTTGTGTCTGCTGCACCTCAGAATCTGCTGCACCCAGACATAAAAATATTTATTTCCTGATAAAAAAGAACAAAGTTAATTGAGGTATTCAAGAAAGGGGAACCATCTCTGTTCTCAAACTACCGTCCGATAGCTTTAATCTCCAATTTTGGAAACTTTTTTGAACGAATTCTGTATAAACAAATCAGTACCCACGTCAAACCGTTTATATCTAATTAATAATCATGGTTTCATCTCCGGAAAATCAACCATTACAAATTTTACTTGTATTGTTCAGTATCTTTGCGAACATGTGGATAATGTACAGCAAGTTGACGTTATGTGTACGGATTTTACGCGAAACTGGAAAGTTTTGGACTCTCACGTTCGTTTCTATACCTGTTACGCCCATATCCTAGCTTACAAATAAAATATGTGTTTTATAATTGGTGTTTGCGCTAATCAATTTATAGTTATCTCAGGAGAGTAGTGATTAGGGGCCGGTTCTGTACCAAATCAAGGTCACTCGCCCTCTGGTGGTGTGAAATGTAAGCTTTTGGATCTCTTCAAGGTCAAACTTTGACCTGTAGGGGTATCGTAAGACATTTCTTAGAAGTATAAAAATAGAATCAATTCATGGAAACAAGAAGAATGCGGATTGTTGTCTATGCTAAAAAGTAGACCAAGGTCCAATGGTGCTTATATTGACTAAATTGAGTCAAGATGAAATTATTTTCTAAGCTAAAAGTAGGTGGGTATTTAACAAGTTTAAACTTGTTGTGATAGGTACTCAAGTTAAGGACACATTTTCGTGATATAAACCACAGCAAGGTGTGTTGAGATTAGTCAGTTAGCACCGTTCACCGTTATATATGGATACCCCACATAGTTGCAGTAACAATATGAATAATAATATTACCTTCTGTTGTTGGTGCTGTCAAAATAGTGATGGTGGTAATAGAAGTAAAAATGAAGAGAAACATGATGAAGGTTATTCTTCTAACATTAACAGGCAGCCATATGATTTATCTGAAGTGTATAAACAAGCAGCTAATGAATACTTAATCGATTGTATTTATTATAAACTATCGAACGATACTCATCATGCAAAACATATGGAAATTGGATACAGTACACACCTCAACCTTATACCAGTAGTGCGTTTGGGGTGTAGCAACTCTGATCAAAGCAACAATGTAGTGTTGGATATGAAGGAATGGAATGAGCTTCTAAGATGGCATTCATATGTAGAATTACAATTTTTCCGATCCCAAGAAATTGAAAATATAATTGATTGGTCAAATTTAAACGAGGATGAAGATATAATCTATGATCAACATTATGAATCTCTATCTAGCAATCTTGGTATTTATTACAATTGGGAATTGATTAAAGGATATGACAGAATTTTGAAAACTGTTATGATAGAAAACTACAACTGCTGTTCTTGCACATTCAATTCACATAGTATAGAACTATTCAATTTAAAGGATATAATAAGCTATAGATTGGAATTTCTTGAATCTTACAGTTTGGTGTGTTTTTATGAAAAGTTCATACAACAAGTTGTTGACTACCGTCGTTTTCGTGAGAAAGAATTCCGTGGTGGTGATGATGACATTTATAAAGGCATTGATGATGTTAGAAATGCTAAGTATAATATTAATTCACATAACACTGTATGTTTAATGGAAATATTCTACTATCGTCCTGCTTATCTAATGTATAGCATTTACTGAATAAAGAAATAACTATGATTTGTTTTTCTCAATTTAGGTATAAATACCCCGTTCTATCCATCCAGATAAACAATGTTAGTTAAGAAGCGAAAAAGTGCAGGTGGTGGTGGTTTAGTGAATGCTCTAATCAATAAACTTCCGTTTGAATTGCATTTACCTGGTTACCAGTATTGCGGTCCTGGTACAAAGTTAGAAAAACGACTCGCACGCGGTGACCCCGGTATTAATCAATTATATGCTCAGTGCAAACTGCACGATATCAGTTACAGAGATTACAGAGATTTAGATAGTAGACATAAAGCGGATAAAATTTTACAAAAAAAAAGCTTGGGAACGCTTTAAATCATCAGACGCAATATTAGGTGAACGAATTACAGCTTTAGCAGTCAGTACCGCCATGAAAGCAAAGAGAAAATTAGGAATGGGGTGTAAATGTCGATCTAATCTGAAGAAGAAGAAAAAATGCAATGGCGGAAATTTATTGCATTTACGAAAAACAATAGCTAAAAAAATTAAACCTAACGGAAATTCCACAGACACAATAAAGTCAGCGCTTTCAACGGCAAAACGTGTGGTAGAAAGTTTAGGAGGAAAGAAAAACATTAAAGTTCCTAGAGTAATTCCCCTACCTAAACAAGGACGGATTTTACCATTTCTTATTCCGTTATTCGCAGGATTATCAGCAATCGGTGCTTTAGTTGGCGGTGCATCAGGAATTGCTAAAGCAATCAATGATGCTAAAAATGCTAAAAAAAATTGCAAGAGATATCGCGCCATAATTGCACGATGGAATCGATCGCTATAGGCTCCGTGAATAAGAAAGGCGGTGCACTGCTTCTAAAACCAAACAAATCTGGTGGTGGTGCATTACACTTAAAACCGTTTCTAAAAAACTGAGTAGATTACCCGAAAGACTGTTAACGGATATTGATTTAAAGAAATACACCAAAAATGTACCCTACTTTAGGGATATTTCTATGCCTAAATTACCACGGAAAAATGAATCTGGAATTATTAACTTAGATAGCCAAAGAGGACCAGGTACACATTGGGTTTGCTACAAAAAGCGTCGTAAAAAGGTATGGTATTACGATAGTTTCGGTAATCTTCGACCACCAATCGAAGTGATTAACTACTTTCGGGGGTGTAAAATATATTATAATTACAACCAGAGTTTAATAGAACTATTTGCGGACACCTATGCCTACAATTTTTATATAAATAATCAGCACAACATCAAATTTTCCCAGTTATGTCAATAACATTCAGTTTAGAAGGTGTTGGTAACACAGCTAGTTACAACTTCTATCAACGGATAGAGCTAGATTTTGGGAAGAAAAACGTTATTGGATTGGTTGGATTTTACGGCTGCAACAGCATTAGAAACATTTATACAGGCAACGATAGATTTCATTTTAGAATAAATCCATCTTATTTGCAAGTGCATATGAGTTAGATGAAACTAGGGATTATCTAAAATCTAAACTACCCACATAAAAGTTTATCATTAGAGCAAACAATAATACACTTAAATGTGAGATAAACAGTTCATTTGAGATCGATTTTACTAAAGAAAATTGCATTGGGCGCATGCTAGGGTTTGAGTCTAAAATATTAGAACCAAATATTTTACATACACACTAATCTATACGTAGAGTGCAACATTACAAGGGGATCTTATCGAAACGGGAAACCTCATAAAGTATTATATGAGATTGATGTTTCAGTTCCAACAGGTTATCGTCTAGATAAAACTCCAAGCAATACTCAATATTTAGAAGTAAACACTGACATAATTAGTAATATAACCATTAATTGGACTGATCAAAAGGGTGAATTAATAGACTTTGGTGAAGGTGAACCATTCACAGTAATCTTAGAACTAAAAGAACATGGGTCTGAGAATTAATCCAGGACCAATTCCATCTTTCAAAAATTCATATAAAAGACATCATCCCTACAGTAAGTCATTAATTAGTCATCAACCTTCATTGCGGTTAACATTTACAAAGAAATACTTTTTAACGTCAATTGTTTTAAAAGTTCTCAACCATAATGGCAGAATCGTTAAACGTCTTTCAAAACGTACATTTTGATGATACTATAATTAAATCAGATATTCACACTTATCTTCCGTATGGATCTTCTAAATATGGACCTTCCGAAGAAATACGGATCTTAATTCAAAGTCAAGATCTAATTACTGCTACTTATGATAGTTTTCTGTACATAGAAGGTAAACTTGAGCTCAGAAAAGAAGATGAAAGAAAAGCATGCAGCTTAACCAACATTTTCCCGAACTTTCTTTTCGAAGAAATTCGTTAAGAGTTAGGTGGTCAGAGAGTGGATGTTTGCAGAAATCCAGGTATAACATCTACGCTTAAGGGATATATTTCTTATACGGCAAGCAAAAGCAAAGCACAAGGCATTTGAGATGGTCGCCAAAGAATGAACAACCATTACAAGTAGAATTCGATGAGCAAAATGGAGAAAAAATCTTTTACAGTATGAATACCATTGAACTACATATTTGGAATAATGGAGGATTATCGTCAGGTAATCGTGAATATGCGCCAAGAGTTGGTTTTAATTAGCTCTAGAAGTGATACACACTGTTACTTAAATAAAATTCAATGGAAAGTACCACACTTAACACTTAGAGTGATGCTGCGAAACTTAACTTGTTTCAAGGAATCAATAAAAATTCTATTATTAGGTACTGTTCCATTTCGTCAATGGGAGTTATATGAATTACCTTCTTTAAAACAGGCAACCTCAGACACATGGCCAATAAAAACATCAACGCAACTGGAAAAACCACGTTGGATAATTGTTGCATTCCAAGCTAAAAGGTACACAAAGTCAGCAAGGGCCGGAAATTTTGACCACATTAACATCAGAAATCTTAAAGTACATCTGAATTCTGAGTATTATCCTGTAATACCTCACTTTGTTCGGGGCCAAATGTAACGCCTCCTTCCTCCCACTTCTGTTCGTTTTACTCTACTATGTTCGGGTGTCAAACGTAAATGCTCAACTGTTTACTTTAATTACTACTACTAATTAATAATTCTTACTTTTCCCTTTTCTAGCTCAGTCGGAATTTTGTACTTGCAAAATAAGGATCGGGGTTCGTTATTCGGGCTCTTAACACGTTGAACAAATAGATTACAAAGGTTCATATATACATATACTTTATTCCCTATTTATTTATATTTCTATATTATGTAACTTAAGATATAGATACAGGCAAATTTGTAACTCTTCCTTCTTCAGGTGATCTTTAGGCGCCAGAAGTAAACACTCTTCCTTCCTCAGGTGATCTGCAGTCAGGTGGTCCTCTGTAGTTTCTGTAATGTGACGTTAATAGAAGGGTTGGGGTTTTGACTTTTAGTTTCCGTCTTTGAACTGTTTCAATTTATATTGGTTAATTTCTAATATAAATAAATAAATAATTTTACCTGAATGCGTCCCTGTATAGCATACAGAAGCAGGTAGTCAGATAACGCGATATAAACACGTGCGCGATAAGATGGGTTCAATACTCTGCCTTTAAAGAATAATCGATATTTTAAAGCGGTCGGTTATCAGTGTATAATTTTATACCTGCTTTTCTTACGAAAATAAACTCATTCCCATTTACATTCAATTTTGCCCTTTTAAATAAAAAATAGCGTTTATACGGTAGCTGCGGAATTTATATTTCTTTTTACGATATTAATTATCTTATACCGGTTTTTTTTATACTTTAAACAAAATAAAAATTAAAAGCTTTTGTTATGTTGGCCGTGTTTTAAAATATAAAACCTTCGTTTTCTATTTTAAAGTAAAATCCGTTCTTTCGCGTTTAACAATCACGATTTGGTTTATTTAACACAAGAAACTATCCGGTAGTCTCTGGTTTACGGGTAACAATCTTAATGCTTGTCAAAGGTGCAACTTACGTTCTTACGGTGGCGGCGGTGGTGATTTCGTTTACTTTACAGGTGGTTGTTAACTACTGACGGACACGTCTCGTGTTTACGGTTACGTTTCTATATTACTGGATTTACGGCGTTAACGAGGTGTTCTACTCAATCTTCCGACGAGGTTTTAATTACAGGTATCTGGCGGTCGATGGTACGTTTGTCGAGGTGTATTGTGTGGTGGTGTTTGTGAAAATTTGTGTAGGTGGATCTCTTTTGTCAGTAATCTGGGCAAACCACCCGTTATACTAAACAGTAGGATCTCGGTCTGTCAAATGGAATGTCGGGCAACTACCCTTCAAACTCCACTGTGTTAATGCGTGTATATGTGGATCTCCTTTGGTAGTAATCTGGGCAAACCACCCGTTATACTAAACAGTAGGATCTCGGTCTGTCAAATGGAATGTCGGGCAACTACCCTTCAAACTCCACTGTGTAGGTGTGTATGTCTAGTACTAGAAGAATACGTCTGGTAACAGAAGAGTACGTCGGGCTTACAACCCTGGATATCCCTATAACCAGGTATCTCAACTTACGTACTTTCAACGTTAGATTTCTGCAACTCTAACCTTTTAACTTCGGTGATGCTATCAAGTCGCGGAGTCGCGGTTTCTACTCGGACGGCGGTTTCAGGCGGCTTGTTTACAACAGGTAGTAGTCGGCGCGAACGCGATTTATAGCACACGGTTTCGGTTCGAATTCTTCTGTAAGATTTAGAAGCTTGAAGGCAGCTACGAAAACTAAACAAAAAAAAGCTTCCCTCAGCAGCGCGTGCCGCGTTTTTATATATAATTCGCAAGGGTGGTTACTAAACTTTTTGGTGAGCTTCCGTAAGCCCGGATTGGTGGAAGATGCTCTGACGTATCCAAACTTTTAAACGTTTTGGGATTTTACGTCTGGAGGGAGGATGCATGATTAATTATTGTGCAATTATATGCAACGTTATGAAATCTGTTTAATTTTTACTAGAACTTCTACGAATCTTTATAATGTCTTGCACCTGTGCATTTAGCGCGTCACGTTATCTTACTAAATTCTGTGAATCAGTACTGGTATTTTACTTAGCAAATAATTAATCATGATAGGAAAATTTTATAAAGGACGGCGTCTTGTTAATAAACTTTGGGAACTAATTAAAAATAATAAAAAATCGGGATGTCTGACGGCGTCCCTTTACAATCCATATGAAGCAATGCATTTGAACTTCAGTGCTAACCAATACATACCTGCCTATCGCAATTTTTTGAAATTTCGATGAGATTACTATGGTGAATATGATAAAGATGCATTATTCAACTATTCCGAATTCAAATCATGTCCAGTATTTGTAATGGACTGCTCTAAACAAAATGAATCCTTAAAAAACTCAACAGTAGACATCCAATTGGAAATGGAATCTCTAACACCTTTCGATAATGGAATTGTTGTCTATGGTCTTATTCTCCATGACGTATTGTGCAGTACAGCCCACTCACTGGGGAAGTGAAAAAGTTATAGTTATTGTAATATAGCCTAGTATATAAATAAAAATGTTGTAATTATGCGTTTAGTTTTATTTCATCCACTAACGATGAAAGTAGTTGCTCAAAAACAAAAACTCTCAATTCAAAATCATGACTTTGATGGAAAGTCTATTACTTCAAAACATGGTGATTTACTTCCTAATAGTATACGTGGTATTATATATGGCCCCTCCAATTGTGGTAAAACAAAAGCAATGATCAGTCTGATTACCGAGAAAAATGGCTTGAAATTTTAACATGTATACGTATACTCTAAGTCATTGAATCAAAACAAGTACAAACTTTTACAGGAAATCTTACTTCCAATGAGGGATATAGGTTACTTTACCTTCAGTGATAATCAAGATGTGATTGAGCCTAATTGTGCAAAATCAAACTCTATTTTTATCTTCGATGATATCGCTTGTGAAAAGCAAAATAACATAAGCGCGTATTTTTCTATGGGTAGGCATAACGATATTGGCTGTTTCTATTTGGGTCAAACTTACAGTAAAATTCCAAAGCAATTAATTTGTGACAATGTGAATCTAATTATATTATTTGAGCAAGATGAATTAAACCTAAAAAATGTGTATGAGGATCATATAAGTTCCACCATAAGCATGAAATTGTTTCAGGACATATGTTTAAAGTGCTGGGTAGATGCGTTTGGTTTCATGGTCAGAGACAAGGATGCTGAAATTAATAATGGTGGCTACAGGAAAAGATTTGATGAATATGTAATACCTTAAACTGCTTACAGTAGTTTAGTAGGTACTGATCTGTTTAGGTATCAACAGCTACCTGTTTATGTAAACAGCTATCTGTTCGAGGTAAACCGGCATCTGTTCAGTAAACCCGCTTTGCTACAATGGATAACAAGGAAATGATATTAAAGAAAAAAATTATTCAGGCTCGTAAAATAGTACAGCAGAAGTATAACAGAATTAAAACTGCTCGCATTGATAATGAAATAAAATTTGAAAGTACTTATAAACCCCTAATAGAACCTCTAACTGAAATAGTGAATAAAATCAATCCAGATAGAAAAACACCTAAAAAGGAACCCATTGGCGTTAAACGCAAAAAACCACCCCTATTCATATTTCCGAGAAAGCACGCTACTGACTCCACTAGTCCGCTAGCTCAAGTTCAACGGACTCCATGCTTCACTCCATTAGGTGTTTCAAGAAAGGATACTGCTAGCCCACTACCTCAGCTTCCGTTTTTTCAAACAAATCCTCCTCCAGATCTTCGTACACCATCTTTCTTAGATACATCTGTCGTAGTAGAGATTAATATTGAGGAAGATGAAGAACCTCTTCGTGTCACAGATGATTCTACTACCCATAGTGAACCCATCTCAGAAGAATTTCTCGAGCAGTATCATGAATTACCTCATATGAATGTGTTATTGATCATACTTATGGAGTCCACTATGATACCAAAACTGACAAATGGACAATTGGTAATATTCCCGTTACAATTAAAGCAAACGATATGATTATTAAAGGTGTCACGTATAAAGGGATTCCAGGTTTATATGATCTGCTTATTAAGAATGAACTCAATTTAAATCTAGTAAATTCAAAAGATAGAAAAGATTATAGAAGTATTTTAGAAGCTATTAATGCTGTAAGGCGAGATTATGACGTAAGTGGGCAAATTCGAGGGAGCCTCAGCAAAAAGTATACACAAATAATCAAACCCTTGCTATCATCATCACCCACAACCAAGGGAGGCGGAGCTATGTTTTTTAAGGAATTAACAAACAGGCCGATTGAATATAAATATTGGAATGATGTACATGAACTAATTCGTGAACTAGAGGTATTGTGGACAGAAAAATTGGCACGGAATACCGGTGTCGTGAATGACATAATATCAATAGTAGAAGAACTGTATGAGGATGGGTACATTGAAACACCAAACAGCCGTTTTTAAACAGTATAAATGAGAATGCATTGATGTCGACATATCGTAACTAAAATGACCCTTGACAAATTTGGACGTTTACATGTCCAGTTTCAATTCAAGAAATCAACCCCTCAGTTTAAACTGATTGATGACAATCAATTTGATATCGAGAATAGGAGACAAAGCAATGTTACCAGCCCCATAGATCCTCAAGATGCCATCACTAAGCAATACTATTTATCAACAAGATTCAATTTTGATGGAAACCATTTGACACAATTGGCAGACCCGGAAGAAGATGGTGATGCTGTAAATAAAGGATATCTTCATTTTTGTCTACAAGCAGTTCAGAAAGCTTTTGAAGGAAACTCGAACGCTTATCTAGTGTTGGAGCAAAAACTATATCAACTTAAAGAAATTGTGGATAAATTAGTACCATGTACAAATTACAACTCGTCAACGAATTGCATAAACCTGCACGAAAAAATTTTAAACGAAGGCGCACAATAATTAGAGGTTTTGATGACCTTGTGCAAGCAGATTTAGCTTAATTTAACACATATGCAAAACGAAATAAGGGCTATAAGTATATATTAGTGGTTATCGACTGTTTTTTCGAAATACTTATGGACTAAAATATTAAAAACAAAAACGGGTTAAGAAATTACCAAGGCTATGCAAATAATCTTCAAAAAAGGACGGAAACCTACCAATTTGCAGACAGATGCAGGAAAAGAATTCTACAATGAGTATTTTACTAAACTAATGCGGTGTTATAGAGTCAATGATTACTCGACCTATAGCACAAAGAAGGCTGCAATTGCGGAACGTGTTATCAGAACCATTGAGGGTGCTCTATATGTCATTCAGCCTACAAGGTAAATACAAATGGATTGATACAATTGATACCATAACCATGGATTATAATAATCGCAAGTATAGAACTATCGGAACGAAGCCCAAAGGTGTCGGCAATCATACAAAGCTAGAGGCTTACACTCATAAACGTATTCGATAGGAATCAGTAAATTTAAAAGCATTTTCGCCAAAGGATACACACCCAATTGGTCTAGTGAACTATTTAAGATTGTGAAAGTTCGCATTACTAACCCCACTACGTACATGCTAGAAGAAATGAAGGAAAACCTGTACTGGGAGGGTTTTATGAACATGAATTACAGAAAACAGAGTATCCTGATGTGTATCTAGTAGAAAAAGCGATTCGCTCCAAGAATAATAAGTTATTCGTAAAGTGGTGGGGATTGGATGAAAGATCATGGATCAATACGGATCATATTGTTTTATAACATTTAACTTGTAATTTGTGAAATAAATTACTTACATTAGTTATATAGTTTGTATAAAAGGATGTAGCTCTTAGATGAAATAAAACGCACAAAAAAAAATAATAGTATTTTATTTTTTAAATATAAATATTACATTTGTTTTTAAAATTTCATTATCTTATAAAGTGAACCTAAAGTACTTCTAGAATCACTTAAATTACTGGCTGGCCATATCCCCGAACCCGGCCCACACCTCCATCCCAAGCAGGAATTTGAATTTGTTTCACCTTTATTGATGTTGGCGAGTATCCAGTAATATATTTTGTGGTGCTCATCGTTTTCCCACGGTTGAAACTTATAGTTAATATTTTGTTCTAATAATAATATCGAGGCACCCGTAGTTAGCATAATATGCCGCTTTCTCGATACATTCAGTTATAATAAATTAAGTGTCTTTGTAAGCAATATTTTCTAAGGTAGATTTAACATTTGTTGAAT
Source organism: Vesta saturnalis (assembly GCA_036346205.1). Taxonomy (NCBI): domain Eukaryota; kingdom Metazoa; phylum Arthropoda; class Insecta; order Coleoptera; family Lampyridae; genus Vesta; species Vesta saturnalis. The sequence goes on from JARFJB010001247.1 coordinate 1,608,328, forward strand.
CACCAATCCATAATAAATTGTATAGATACATTTTAAGCGGTATGTCACCAAGTACATTCATATCGTCTAAGGTACTATCTACTTCATCAAAAGTTAATGAATTGTAGCCTTTATCGGTACACAATTTCATAAAACTTTTAATGGTATCGTCTAATTTAATTTTTTTTTATCCAATAATGTTTTAATAATAACTTCATTTGCACACTTTGAGTTTATAGCACACCAGTAAAAACACTCATCAGGAATAACAATATATTGTAAAATATTCAGTACAAATAAATAGCTTTCGGGGGAGGACATCCCCATCAAAGAACGCTTCAGGTATTTTCTGTACATTTTATCACTGCTGTACCATAGCTCTACCTGCAATTTGTTTTCAAGACTGTTCATAATGATGAAATTGTTTTCTGAAACAGAAGACGAATAAAATGCTATGTAAAGTTAAATCCCCAAGGTCTAGTATCAGTGAAATTAAAATTTACTAATCGTTTATCATCACAAGGATTAAGTACTACTATATTCTGTTTGATTGTAAACATATCATGTTTCTTTGACCTTATCAGATGCTTATAACGCCCTATTACGTCATCATCAAACAAAACATGTTTATAATCATTTATCGTAATCTGTTTGACGCTTGTGCGGGTAGAACCCTTTGATTTTTGTACAACCTTTTCATCAACCATGTCTGCATACATTTTTGCACAAAGTCCTACAAATTCCAACATAATCGCGCCATGATTTTCATTTTTCATTAAGCCAGGGACTTTTTTATTTACTAATGGAACTCCAAAGATATTGTTGGGGCTATAATCAGATGTATCGAATTTATCAATGTACTCTTTAATGCATTCATAGATATCGGAAACTGAAAAGACATATATAAGGCTATCCGTATCCATGTACAAGAGCTTAGCATTATTTTGAAACTTGGGTAGCGTCTAACCGTAATGAAAATTGTATAAAAAAGTTTTTGAAACGTCTAAAACACAGAATCCTGCATATATAGGTTTATTGAAATATAGTTCTAGCTTATTCATTTGAATGATAAGCATATCATTATCAAATATTGTACAACTATGAAAATTTGGTTTTGCTATGTAAGCACGAGCATCATAGCAACCCTTCCATTTCGTTACTAAACGTATATCCTTATGTTTACGTACATTTTCCATCAGCTTCCCAAAAACACTATTAATCATTAGTTTATAAAATTTTTTATGGCGCATGGTGGTATTTAAATCGATATATTTTTTTAACCACGGGGACTGTTTAAAACGTAATATACGGTGTACTTTTATCAACTTTAATCCATATTTTAAATATACTTTCAAATTTCTGTAATGAATTACATAATTATGTTTAGGATACAATGTAAGCAATAATTTTTTCATTTTGGAATCAGATTCGGGCGGTACCATATGTTCGGGTGCCAATGGTAGATCACTGTGACTCTCATGTAATTCTATGGGATAGTCTAAATCACACTCGACTATATAGCCAATTTCCGAATCATCGGGATAGTTTATTAAATCTAAAGTTTCAAAATTATCAACAAAAGAAAAATCGCCAAATAGTAGAAATTCTGACATGCTGGCTCCATATTTTTTTTTTATGATTTTGGACTTGAACAGGCTAAATTTGGCCTATCGTACTAAAGCACTCAGGAGCACTTAGGAGGATGGATAGAGGGCTAATGAATTGCCAATAGATGCCTATGAACAGCTACCTTAAATTTTCTCATATAAATGAGAGGAAAGCAGGAACTAGGGAGATTAGGGAGTTTAGAAGCCGTGTAAAAAAATCTGGATTGCGCCCGTTTGGTACGACAAGTGGAGATTTGTACTGCATACTGATGATGTGAATGAGCGAACCGAGTGTTTCTCGCAAAGATAGCCCGAAATGGTATCAAAGAATATAATTCAGCAGCACAATAGCCGTTGTAATAGCGATAATACAAAGAAAGAACTGAAACCATACTTCTATGCTCAACAGACTGTATGTTAGAAGTTAAGGACGGGTCCATACAAATTATATACGTCGTAGTACATTAAATACACACTTTAGGAAGTGGGATCAAATTTTTTCCCCATGTGCTTATTGTTAGCTTTAGCATATCGATTAGAACATTGAGCCACACCACCTCTAATTCCTCTCTCAATAAACATTAGCGTGTCAATGGCTGTAAATAGTTCTAACTGTACATGTGTAATTTTAAGCACAGCATCGAATGCCAAACCGGGGGCTGTATAACAGTGCAGAGGATCAAGTTTGTAAGTACTTGAACAAGTTCGTCGAAGGTTTTCGAAAATGTCTGCTAACAGTAGAACGTCCGTTTTTAGATACAAATCTGAGTAATCCCCTAACTATTGAATATTAAATCAGTTTGAAACATTAACTGCATGTGCAAAACTCGCATCATTGATTCCCTTATTAGTGAGATGATTGAAAAACATTTCCTTGGGAGGGAGTCTGATCTCGCATAATTTATCCCAAGTATCGAGATATTCATAAGGAAACATACCTTTGCGAACTAGTAGCGAAAAATTCTTCGGCATTGTTACAATTAGCGTGGGTAATAATTTTTTTTCTATTTTCCAAATAGTCCGACAAATTTTCAATACTACTACTCATAAATCTCAAAGACTCAACAAAATTAAACCTAATTTTAGTGCCTTGTTTTACTTTCGTGAAAGAAATATATTTTTCTTTGTTTATGGGTAGCAGTGAAATCGCACCGTGAACAGTAGCCAATTCTGTAATGAGGAAATGATTATCATAACCTGACAAATTATGAAACATGACTTGTAGAATGTGGGTGTCTTTATAGTTTAGGTTACAATTTTGATGTGATGCTCCCCGAAATGCACCAGTAAAATGGTTATGATCCCTAACTTTTATATCATAATCAGTAAATGGTTTTCCTCAAATGTGGCAAATCGTGGTGCTTTTAAAGTGCTAAACCTGATTGGGAGTTAAAGTATCCATAGGAATTATTTTATTGATTATTTCGGTAGTCCAATGTGCAATACTTTGAAGCTCTTTAACAAACCATTGAATGCAATCGTTTCCTATATAAAACCTAAACCGTGATAAAGAATCATTGTATGAACACTTCAAGTAGTAAGCAATGCTGAAGCGTATATGTTTGGAGTGAAATATAGTATTATTATCGATGTCCGTTAAAGTTGTGCACTTTTCCAAAATACTTTCTAAATCTACATAAATTACAAACGGCACCTTTTCCTGGAATATGAAATTTTTGGACTGCAGAAACTTTTCTGCTTCTGTAGGTAGCTTGACAGAACATCGATTAAGTTGATGACAGTGAGTGATGTGTTTTTGTAGAACGTGATCTGAAGAAAAATGGTTCAAACATCGATAACAAATGAATTTCTTGTGCTTTTTATTCGATAGTTGTTTAGAAAAAAGAGCCGCCATATATTTAATCTACGTGAAATGATAAACAGTATTATTTTTTTGTATTAATATCACCCGCAGCTTCGATAATTAGCAGAAAGTACTAAAAGATTTATAGGTTTCCTCACACTATTTTGATTTTCACTTAATAAAAATGGAAATATAACTTTCCCCTGAATGCAAAACAAATTAATGGAGAGGTTGTTTAACTGTTCAAATTTTTTACATCATCTAGTTTAATGGGGAAGGGAATTGAATCATAATTTAAAACATCCACAAAATGAGGATAATTGTAAACTCTATCTGAATGATGTTGCACGGGGCATAGTGCCGAAACAACGACATAGCTATTGATATTCACCTTTAAATGTAATACTTTATGTAATGCCCAACCGAAATCCCTTTCGGAAAACTCCTCTAATTTTTTTTGTAATTTATAATAAACGTTTTCATTATGCCACTTACGTAAATTGGTCGCAATATTGATGGCATGATTTTGTATGGTAAGTCTTCAACTCGATAACGTTGTATACATGATGGATAAAATTGCAAACTAAAAGGACATTCACCTTTAGCATCGATTGCCTTAGCATTAATTTAACCTTTCGTGCAAAACTATTATATGCATTTTGTAAAAAAATAAGAGGGTCCTTGATGTTTGCTATATTGACTATAATTCCCGTAAGTAACCTACCATTAAAACATGAATCTAGAGAGTACCAACTTAATTTGCGTGTACGCTTTTTAGCGACATTTACAATTCCATTACCTGTTTTCTCTGAAGCGTTCTTTAACTGTTTAAATCTTATAAGATAACACTTCAAGAATGATAAATTGCCTTCGAGTTTAAGCAAATTTTCGCATGTCTCTAAATAAATTTATTTTGAATTATATCTTGCAATAGCTTAATATTAGTGTTAATTATACGGATGTGCTTAACAAATTCATTTTGGTTTTCAACAATGGAATAGTACTTCTTGTTAAATGAACAATATCACTACTACTGGGTATACCCTTACTCATTGTTACCATCAAAACTATCCAACACTGAAAGAAAATATGAAGCACACGTGCTGTCGGTTATGTAGTAACGGAAATAAATATTATATTTATTATAACTAATATATAAAAATGAATAATTTAAGTAACTATAGAAGTACTTTAGGTATACAATTGCAATTCTAGTCGGGAGTGCAATATACTGACTGGTATAAAACTGCTCTTTATCTGCTTATATAGTAATATAAACCCAGCATTCAAGGTCAAAACTGGTTACAACTTGTTGCAAGAGCTTCAGTGTTCATAGACAGATGCATAGATTGCACTTTGTAGCGTTTACTGGGAATATCTATTAACCTTGACATCAATACTGTTCTCATGACTTATGCTGCATCACCTTTGCTTGCAGAGGTCATACATTAAACTTTGTGGCGTTTACTAAGAATATGCATTAACTTAACCTGCTGACAGCATGCGAAATGTCTTCTCATATCTAGATTATGCTGCATTCATTAGAGTTCGTCACCTTTGCTTGCAAAGGTCAGTTCATTGTACTAACCACTTCCACTTGTTATCAATTTCGTTAACGTGAACAGATCTTTGTGTATATAATGTTAAAGTTTTAATTGAATACTCATTAATTACTCACCATTAGTAATGGCTTCATCCAGCAAACAATCTAAACTTTCACTAAAAAGGCAGTCAAAACCTTATATTTTGCATGATGTTTTGGGGCGCCCATCAAATAACACGGCAGAACCAGCACCCTTTAAAGAGACCATCCCCATCATCTCCATAAGGGATAGTGATGTAGAGGATGAATTTTCGAAGTATTTCGAGAGGTATGTATAATTTTAATTAATATTATAGTTTACTTTCATTAATTTATAGAGAATTTTTAGTACAAATAAAATTATTCATCTTTTCAGCATAACGCCAGCAACCACGGTTATAGCAACACCCCGTTGCGAAACCTACAATATGGAGGAAAAAAATTGGCTCTTATAGAAGGGCACCTCATACAGCAGGATGATGAGCAGGACCCACCAACCCTTCAGGCCTTTAGGGAAAAAAGTATTCGGTGGTTACGAAAACTTCACAATGACTATATTAATAGTGAGGTGGCGGAGATAGGGCGAGTGGAAAGGCTAAATAAAGAACTGGTGGAGGCTAACCAATATTTAGAGTGTGTGCGAAAAATATAGTAAAAACCGAAAATATATTGCGTACGTTGGAAGGGATGGATGTGTGATGTGTTTAATATGTACAGCTAAAAAAATGTGAGTGATAATTCAATTTGCGCTAGAAAAGTGAAATGATCTACGTTAAGGAAAAAATTGAAAACATCTGGAAGTCTGACTTACTCATGTACTCATGTATAAATTTCTACATCAAAATAAAGCAGTCATTTTTTGCAAATTTTAAGTGCATGTTGCGTTACAAATTTATTTATTGTAAGATTCCATGCATATAAAGAAAGTGTGAAAATATAGTACAGTTAAAAGTGAAAAAAAGCTTGCGTTAAATAAAAGTTAAAACAGTTCCCAATAGCATGTAAATCTGAAAACTTTACGTCATGTATTTATGCAATACAAATGACACAATTGCATTCATACATTTGCAAATCCCGTTTAAAAATTGTAATGTGAATTGGCGACTAAGATAAATATAGAATGTTCGCATTCACACCTGCATAAAATACTTTCAAAGCAAAATAACTGCGTTCATTATCCTACAATTCTTGAAGCAGTAATATCCACGCTCCATCGCAAATTGTAAATTTGGAGTCCTAATGAAACTAAATTAAAAAACAAGTCATGTTTTAAGTGCTGTTTGTTGTTTCAAAATTGAATTGATTCATTTAAGGAGCATTTTATACATGAAATGGATAAATTGCATGCATATGTTTCTTCTGAGCTTACGTAAGTACAAAAAGTTGTGTTTTAAGTACTCTTTGTTGTTTTAAAATGGAATTGGTTAATTTAAGTTATTTTTTCATATTATGATAAATTTATACATGAAATTGATAAATTATGACTTATAAAACACAACTGCGTTGAATTTTTTCTTGAGAACTAGGTGCAAATTTTCAATTTTCAGGAGCGCATCTTTTGTAGGACTTTATTTTTACCCTCCGCCACATCCCCTCCTGCACCCTGAGAAAACGGACGTTCACATCGAGTCGTCTTTTATCTCTTTCCTTAGATATGCACATATATCTTTACTTACATCACACACTTTAAACATACATCACTTTTATAATTCAAGTACACGTCTATCGTTTACACAACAATAATGCAATTATACATTCCATTCTAGAACAATACTTGTATTTCAAGTTAAATATAATATTACAAATCATACTGATAATACTATATGGACAATGCATTTTGCAATTGCAAGCTTTTTACTCACTGTTTGTAGTGCCTTGCACTTCATCGTTTGAATATAGGTGTTGTTGTTATAAGTATAATATATCACGTTTATTTTTAGTCACAAAAATTTATGATGTTACTGGGTAGATAAAAAAATTATTTTATTCTTTTTAGTACATTTGGAAATAAAAGCGCTTGGGTGTAAGTTCCAACAAAGAAAGAAACTCAACTTTTCAAGATACTAGTTTTATAAACACAAATTTCGAACTTACTTGACCAATACACACATGTATGCCGAAATTCAGCTCAACCGGAGATCGGAAAACAGTTGATTTTTTTTGACAGAATGCAATACTTTGAGCCCCGCGGGCGCATCCTCTTGATCTTGAACTCACGCATGGTCTTATGCTAAAAACTTAAGTCCTGAATTTCAAGGTCCTAGCTTCACAAAGAAAAATTTCGACCATATTTGGTCAAATTTTGCCGCAATACAGCCCCCTAACCTTGAAACTCAACTTGTCGCATATTTGTGTGCATGGTATTATGCCAAAAGCTTAAGTCCTAGATTTCAAGGCCCTAGCCTTATAAACAAACATTTCGACCATATTTGGCCAAATTTGGCCGCAAAAGTCAAAGCAAAAAAAAAATATTCGTGCATTGTCATCAAGAATACGCATGTATGAAAAATATCAGGAAGTTGTTGAAAATTCAATTACAAGATTTGAACCGGACAGAGAAAGTGAGTTGAATAAAAGCGTTAAATAAAAAGTGCTGTGTTGTAAGGAAACTTGCTAAATTTAATAAACAGCAAATTGAAATTATAACGGAAACGCATTTATAATCGAGAAAATAAGGCTAGTCCTTTTATTTGATGATGCTGTTAATCTAGTAACAAAATGCAGGTGTATTTTTATTTCGGTTTTGAAGTCATTGGTTGTCAAATTTCTGACTTTGAACGATCGAACAGGAACAAAGGAAAAGGCCACGTATTTCATTTTCTCCCCAAGGGCTGGCTGCTCGAGCTTTCCGAGCTCCTTCAGCCACAATCATGGATTCCCAGCATACATACATTACGTATATATGCATAGTGGGATTAAGGATGGGTATGGTCAGGATAGGATCGGAAAGAACGGAGTTAGGGTTCTGAGGGGGAAAATATTACCCCAGCATTCGCCCAAGCAGCCGCACATGGGGTGCATATACGCAGTGACTATACCGCTACATGTGTATGAGGAATCCATTACCTCCCGAATGCTAAGCAGGTCGTGTCACCACACGCTACCAGCTCGGTGTTGAATGATTGAACAATCGGAGTCTACATTTTATAGGTAACACAGTAATTGGGCGTATTCACCAGTGCTCAGCTGTTGGATGTGAGCAAAAGCGATAGCTTGTTGACCTCTAGCCTAGACAAGGATAGCCCTTAGCCGCTGGGTACTGGTTAACGCACCCATTGATTGCATTTCATTTTTATATTTTTAGTGTAGAATAAAGCAAAACATAGTATTATATATTTTTTTTTAATAAAATAGTATATTCTTCAACGAGTGTAGAATGATGGCTATTATTCACGCGGATGAAGTTTTGGAATCATCCAAGTGAATAATAGCCATTCTACACAAGTAAAAGACTATACTTTCTCCACGACTATGCATAAAAAAAATTCTTCCATTGAGTCAAGTATTTCTACGACTGAGCTATCGACCACATTTATTTATGAAAATGTAAAGAACATAGATATAGGTAACTCATATTTTTAATAGAAACCTTTACATTTTTAAATGTAATTATGACATTAGTAGGAATAATAATAGAGATAACATAAATATAGGTACTTAATTTAGATTCATTCTTTTGCAAAATTTATGGTAAAGTTATTACAATTGCTTATATTTAATGTGGTTGGTATTGAATAATGATTAAAACTAGCAGTGCTAGTACTGCTAGTCTGTGCTGTATGTAGTTGGTTGATTCCGGTTTGATTTATCGACTGCAGTATTTTGTTCGCAGTGTTCATTTTATTTGTTATTGAATGATCCACGTAGCCCTCAGCTACGGATGTACTTTTCCAGCCACCGTGTCGTTTGAGAGCCGAAATATATCCCCCCCGCATCAATTAATAGTGTGGCAGAAGATCTATGACAACGATGTCCGGTGTACAGATTTACATTTGGCAAGTTTAATAGGTTGCTATTTTCATTAAATACATTTCGTTATTACGGCAAGCACCCATAACCCCTATGATTAATGCAATCTAAAAAAATACCACTTTCAAACTTTTACGTCTAAGTGAAGCAATTAAATTTACCTTAGTTCCGAGATATACAGGGTGTTCCTTAATGATATGCGAATATTGAAGTGGATGAATCTACACGAAAAAATAATTATAAATTGCTTAATAAAGTACGGTCCTAAACTGTACCGTTACGGAAATACGGGGTGTCAAAGTTACACGAAAAATACGAAAATTAATTGATATCTTCTAAACCGCTAAACATTTTCCAGTGAAATTTAACACGAAGCTAGAGTGCATGAAAGTGGATATTTTTCGATACGAAGTTAATTTCCAGCTTCTGCAGTGGCGTGCGTACGGGCACTCACTTGGATATTTTTGAAGAAATAAAATTATACGCCACTGATTTCTTGAAAAACAAAATTACATTTTAATTCCACGTTCAATTTGAAAAATAAAAGCTCTCCTGAATTATGTTCCTAGAATGTTCCGTTTGGGAGTAATAAAATAAAAACCGTTGTATTCAATGTATGAAATGAATGAAATAACAATTTCGCAACAAGTCTAGTTGCCTTTCAAAATGACACTTGCTTTTTCCATGTGACATTTTCTAGTTCAATTTAAGTCACTATAAATTAACTTTCCCATTGTTTTTGTACAATTTTGTTATTAATGATGTATACAATTGTTGAAATGGCTGATATGCATTATGTGTATGGCCTCGCTGATGGCAATCGAGAAAAAGCCGGACGGATTTATCACCAGAGATATCCCAATCGTGCTTTACCAGATAGTCGAACCTTCTCGAATATTCATCAGCGTCTTGTTGAAACTGGTAGTGTCCGAAGAGGTACATCTGAAGGTAGGCCTCTAAGTGTAAGAACAACTGAAATTGAGGAAGCAGTCCTGCACGCAGTCGAAGAACAGCCTGAAACGAGTCCAAGAAAGATAGCTACAAACTTGAATATTTTCCATCAAATTGTTTGGAGAATTTGGAGAGTACAGGCATTACTCCCGAGAGATTTTCCTAAGCGAGTAACTTTTTGTCGGTGGTATCTTCATAATATTGCACATAATCCACAATTCGATCCACATATCCTGTTCACGGACGAATGTAATTTCTCAAGAAATGCGATTCAGAATTTTCACAATAACCATTTGTGGGCGGATGAGAATCCCAAAGCCACAACTGAAACCCTTATCCAACATCAATTTTCGGTGAACGTTTGGTCAGGAATTATAGCCGATTACTTTATTGACCCATTCTTTCTTCCGAGACGACTTGATGGACAATCTTATCTTACTTTCATTCGTGAACAATTGCCTGAGCTGCTTGAGGATATTCCGCTTTTAATAAGACACCATATGTGGTACATGCATGATGGTGCACCAGCACATTTCAGTGGAATGGTTCGCAATCATCTAGATACTGTTTATTCTAATCGTCGGATTGGCTGTGGGGGACCTCAAGAATGGCTACCACGGTCCCCGACCTTAATAGCTTAGATTTTTTCTTGTGGGGCTATCTAAAAACGCTAGTGTACACAAGTCCCATTAACAGTGTAGAAGAATTGAAAGAGAGAATAGTTGCAGCATGTAATAACATAAAACATACTCCGGGAATAGTTCAACGAGTGAGGAATTCCATGAGAAGGAGGGCAGAAGCATGCATTTTGAGTGAAGGAGGCCATTTCCAACAATTTCTGTGATTACCGTTCCATATTACTTGTTCCCAATATTATGTTTATGCTGTATGTTTCCATTTGTTGTTTTTGTTGTTGTTCAGTGAAGGCAGATGCCAATTTGTAACGTATTCTTTCAATCATTAAATTACATAATTTTCTCGTACAATATAACGGTTTTTATTTTATTACTCCCAAACGGAACATTCTAGGAACATAATTCAAGAGAGCTTTTATTTGTCATATTGAACGAGGAATTAAAATGTAATTTTGTTTTTCAAGAAATCAGTGGCGTATCATTTTTTTTCTTCAAAAATATCCAAGTGAGTGCCCGTACGCACGCCACTGCTGAAGCTGGAATTTAACTTCATATCGAAAAATATCCACTTTCATGCACTATAGCTTCGTACTAAATTTCACTGGAAAATGTTTAGCGGTTTAGAAAATATCGATTAATTTTCGTATTTTTCGTGTATCTTTGACACCCCGTATTTCCGTAACGGTACAGTTTAGGACCGTGCTTTATTAAGCAAACTATAATTATTTTGTCGTGTAGATTCATCCACTTCAATATTTGCATATCATTAAGGAACACCCTGTATATTGTCTGGAGATTCTAAGATAAATTTATTTATATCTTCAGAGGTAAACGTTTTCGATTTCTTTGCTTGAAATCCTTGTCCTTTTCGTTTAAGGAACGCCCGCAATTTTGAATAATTTTCAATGTGTATTTCATTTTTAACATTTAATGTACTGCTTAGTATAGAGTATATTTTCCATAAAGTTGAAGATTTATATTTTTCGGAAAGCTTTGTGAAATATGCTAGGAGAACGTTTTCCGAAAAGGAACTTACTTTATTGGAATGTCTCCATGCCATAAATGTTTCATAAATCTTATTATAGTCTTGCTTTGATCTCTCCGGTAGCAAATTCATTGTGGATGATTGAGCAATTTGTTTAATTTAGGGAGGCGTATATATTAAATCTTCACTATCGCTACTGTTGTCCATTTTGTTCTCTATATATACGTAAAATTATGATTATATGATTATTTTGATGTTTCGAACGACGCGCTGTCAGAAGCGATTTGCGTAGTTAGGTATTTGACGTTTTACAAGAGACGATTTGATTTATTCATTTTAGCGTGATTTCTAATAATCATAGAATCTGATTGGCTAACGAGAGTGAATTCTTTTTCATTCTTCACTGGTGTGAAGAATTTATATCATTATTCAGCTAAATAACTAAAAAGAATTTGTGCATTATGATATAGTCGTAGAGAACAGATTTTCATACTGAAGGCTGTTGAATTTATAATACCTCTGTCTTCAAACATTACGTAAATAAAAAACAAAATTGCAACTGTGGTTCTAAACACAAATTACACAAATTTCAGTTGTCTTCATCGTCCAAACAAATATCGTTTGATGAACTACCACCGTCGGTTGTTATGAGAGGAGCGATATCGGAAGCATTTATAACTTTCGATTTCTCAGTCTTTCAAAATTAGTTTGTCGCAATGTTCCATGTAATTTTGCCAAGTGATTTTACTAACTTTTTGAATTGTCTCATTCTTAGTCCGAATTACATCATTTGGAGATCTATTTGTTTTAGTATTTTCTTGTTTGTAAATTCTTTTACTTTCTGACCAAACCGTTTCGATGCCGCTGTATTGGCAATGGTATGGCGGTAAACGTAAAACTTTGTGATCCATTGTGTGTACATAACAGTCCAAATAATACTCTATTTTTGGCAACATAGTTCTCATAATCTACTCTAGTGATTTTGTTTTAGACCAACTGGAACATGAAATTGGTTTCACCAATCGTAAATGATAACTGGCGTTATTTATGATAATCAGACTAGGTTGGGTACAAGTTTGGTTTTGAACCGTTTTTTAAAGTTTTCCATTATCATGGTAGTCGATGCTTTTCGATTACTTTTGAAAACTAGCCCTGCGCCGTCAACAAAACCGTCCTCTTCTCCTACATGCACGAACCGTCACCTGCTTTTGTCTATAAAACTCTAACCTTTCGAATCGTACTGTAGGTAGCTCGGTTAAAAATTGTCTTATTATTTTTTTTAAACCAAAAATCAACTTCATGTATCCAGTTAATAATGTTTTTTTTTGCAACATTGTATATCAGGCATTTCTTCCGGGAACCTCTCACGAATTGTTTCATCCGATATATGTTTTTCTCACTGTACATTTTATGTACCACTTAGAATAAGGAGTGTCATCTAGTTTTTATTCCTAAATCTCTTTTAAATTCGGCGTCAGGAAGAGTTTTCTAGTTTTTTGTCCTCCATAATATTTTTGTTGATATTCCCAAAGCCTCTGCAGTTAGTTCAGACATCATTTAGAATAACAGATGTTCTAAATACTGTAAAGATATCCAGAAGAGTGAGATCACGAGTTCTAGGTGGCCAAATATCTTTTGAAATTAATAGATCACCAAAGAAATGCTATAGATATTCCAGTGCGGTTCCAGCTACATAAGGTCTGCGTTATCTTGTTGGAAGTATCCTTGTAGAATTCCATCGTCATAGAGCTGATTTACAAATTCTTCAAGAATATTATTTTGATATCTTTCGGCATTTATTGTGTCTTCAAAGAATATTGGTTAGATAATCCTCCGGCGAGAGTAGCTACCCAAGCACCTATTTTAGGACATGCAAAAAGGTTCAAGAAGAAATGTGGATTGTACAGCGCTCCATGAGTGCATTACTTGTGAATTAACGTAGCCATTTAAGTAAAACAAGTACTTATCAGAAAAAAAGTTAAATCTAAAACAACATAATTTAAATGTTGGAATAACCAGCTACAGTGTAAATTCTCTTATTGTAATTTGACACATTTGTGTCTGTATGGATGCGTATTTAAATCTTTTTTAGCATTGTGCGGCAAGTACAATCCTAAAAACAAAAACACAATACAAATTCACTTTTTGAGCCAGCCTCCGGATTGGCGGAGAGTTTGTTTTGCATTAGATTTTGGACATCTGCAATTTGTTTCGCAGTTCCCACACGTGATCTACCAGTACGTGTTCTGACTGCTATACTACCCGTTTTCAACGGTATCTTTGATGAACTTACTTTATGCTCAGACAAAGCTCAATTGGGATTTAGTTTTTTTCATAAACAATTTTTGTAATGATTTGTGTATTGTCACAATATTCGGCTAGAGGGGGTTTTGCGGGATGGAAAATTAAAACCTGCTCGCATTTCCAATGTAAAATTTAGAGGGTGCCACCTGCGGTACTTTGCATTCATTTAAAACGAAATCACTTTTTTGAGCAACAATGTATTTAACTTTTAAATAAAAATTCTTATTCTACTACGTCTTTCAACAAAAGAAATGTATACCTGGTAAGAGTTGATTTGATCAACCGTTTCTGAAATATCTGGATTAAAAAATTAATTCAATTTAAAATTCAAATCGAATCTAAAAAAATTGTAATACTTCGACCATATATGTTGATCATAATAGCATGAATGATGGCCTATCTTTTGGTACGTGAAGTTCGTGAAATTCATGAAAGGCCTCTCATTGTGAACTGTGTTCTTTTGTTGATTCTCTTGATTCATTGTTGCTTTTTGTCGGTGTTTATGTTTTAAATTGCAAGTAGTACTGGAATATCGTGAAAGAGAATTAGCAAGTCCCGGTGAATTATCAAATAATTTGCAAATTTGTCTTCGTCATGACAGTACAGTATACCAACGAAGAAATGACCGATATGTTATTGGTTTTAGGATATTGCCAAGGAAATGGTTTAGAATCTTGCAGGGTATACAGTGAAAGACTTCCCAATCGAAGATTACCAAATCATAAAACCTTCGCGGCAGTTGAAAGACGTCTTCGTGAAACGGGTAGGTTTCGCCTGTTTCTATTAATAATGGTCGTGCACGCACGGTAAGAACTTCGGAGGTTGAAGAAGATATTCTAAATCGGATTGAATAAAATCCAAAACTCAACAGCAGAAGATTGGGCTTACAGCTAGGGGTAAGCAAAGATACTGTGAATAGGGTAAACAGAGAGCAACTGCTGCATCGATTTCATGTTCAGCGGGTACAAGATCCTTTACCCCATGATTTTAAAGCACGTCAAGGTTTCTGTCGGTTTATTAAAGAACAAAGAAATCAAGATAGAAACTTTACACGAAGAACTTTATTCGCAGATGAAGCTACTTTCACGAGGAGTGGCATAACTAACTTACACAATGAACACGTCTATGCTGAAGAAAATCCTCATGCGACTAAAGTTACCCATTATCAGCACGAGTTTAAGGTCAATGTGTGGGCAGGAACCATTGATACTTTCATAATTGGTCATGCCATTTAACCACCTCGACTAAATGGCGCAAATTATTTGGAACATTTACAAAACGAATTACCAGTCTTATTAGATCCCCTACCCTTCCGACTTCGAAGGGCAATGTAGTTTATGTACGACGGTGCCCCTCCACCTTTTACGTTAAACGTAGGTAATTATTTGAACGTAACAGTATCCAAATAGATGGATGGGTAGAGGCAATGATGCACCAGCAAATTGGCCAGCTCGATCCACTGACATGACCCCGATGGATTACTTCTTGTGGGGAAAAGTGAAAACCGATGTGTATTGTACGCCAGTACATACAGAAGATGAATTGAGGAGACGTATTCAAACCAGTATTGACGCTTTGAGAAATCATGACGAAACGCTCCAGAGTCCAATTTAATTTTTTACGACGTATTAATCTTTGTACACACGAAAATGAAGGTCGTTTTGAACATTTGTTGTAAGCATTTTTCTTTATTAGACTTTTTGTTGTTGATAAATTTATGAACTGTTTTTACTCGATAACAAAATTATAGTACATTTAACTTGTTATTGTAATTTTTGGTGTTATTTCTGTGGCAATGCAACGCAATACAATGGTGAGTTTGAGTAAGAAATCAAAATTTTAACTCCAGATACATCAGAAACGGTTGCTCAAATCAACTCTTACCAGGTATACATTTTTAAATTGAAAAACGGTGGAGAATAAGAATTTTTATTTAAAAGTTAAATACATTGTGGCTCAAAAATGTTACATTGAAAATGAGAGCAGATTTTAATTTTGCACCCCGCAAAACCCCCTCTAGCCGAATATTGTGATAATATACCAATTATTACAAAAATTATTTATGAAAAACTAAATCCAAATTGAACTTTCGGCAATCTGTATCTCTCCGAAATCAACCACTTTTGGACTAAGGTAAGTCGGGTTAGATCGGCATATTTTAGCCTCAGGAATTTGCCTTTATTAAAGTGCGTCAAACACCTTTATCCCTTGGTTAGTGTTCTGGGGTATACTATACCCCACGAACTCTAACTTGCAGCTGTGAAATCAAAAGTAAATGAGGTAGCGCCATCTAGCATCTAGTAACTGGAGTTGAACCGTATTTTTAAAAAATCAATTTGTTGAGAGCACGCGCTATAGTTTCAGTTTGAAGTGAGAGGTTATCGAAGACCGTTGGGGCACGACATACCCCAGTGCATTACTGTTGTGACTTTTTGTTGTTCTGCTTTCTGAAGGTTAATTAAATGTTACTATTTGTTTTTGCAACATCAGAATAGCTTTTAGAGATTTCCATACATCAGTATCTAGCCAAACTGTTAAAAAGGGAATCAAAACCGCTTCCACAGAGCATAGTCGAACATTTAATTCAACTAGTATCTAAAATAATATGGAATATTACCTGGTTTACCAGTTATCCACTCCTAATAAATCTACTCAGACATATCGTCTCACATCGGTCCGCACAATTAAAAAAAATAAAAGGCAAATACCGACTGCGGTTCTGAACGTGGGAAAAAGAGTTCTAAATTTGCGTTCAAGGAGAACGTCAGGACTGTATCGTATGTGCCTAAAAGTAAAAAAATGCGATCCTCTTTACCACGTTACATCATGATGAAAGTGTAATCGAATAAACTAGTGATAGGAAATTTCTCTTTCAGTACCTGAAGTCATCCCTATGCGCATGGAGCTAGCTATACATTACAAAAAAAAACAAAATCGTATAGGTGATTTACGTTTCCCAACCCTGGTTCAGTAAGGCTTGTGCTAATGTAACATATTTAAAAAATAAATTTTATACTAAATGCAGAATACGTTGGTACTAGAAATACCTGCAAAAGTGCTATCACGTGCCAAAAAGTTGTTTGAATAACAAAAATGCAATGAACCAGCTAGATCTCCTTTGGTCAGTCATAAATTTCGTAGATTTCGTAAATCTCATGGGAATTTCCAGGCAGATAGCAAATGCTCAATCTATTCCCAAAATAGGCGTTAAGACCGATCGCTCCAACTACCGACTAATTGTCATTACTTCCATTTTGTCTAAAATCATAGAAAAGGCCATCAATCAGCAACTACTTTCTTTCATTGAAACTAACAAACTCCTTAGTAACCACCAATATGATTTTGGGGAATCGTTCAACAGGTGATCTTCTGTTATATTTTACTCAATAATACGTTAGAACAATCCGGTGAAGCAGTCATAGTCGCTTTAGATATTTCAAAAGCATTTCACCAAGTATGGAATAAGGGTTTACTTGCCAAACTCACCTCATTTGGGTTAAATGATACGCTCATTAATTGGGTTTTAGCTACCTTCACAAAAGTCGATTACATACCGTAGTTGATGGCTTACTTTCAAAAAAAGTTGGTATTAACTCAGGCGTATCACAGGGACCAGTTACAGCGCCTATACTTTTTCTGCTAATACATAAATGATCTTACTTTTTCAAGGAGTAACTCGGTCCATTCGTTTGCTGACGAGAGCACTTTTAAATGTAGTTAATTTTAGTGTACTCATCATGGTAATCCATCTTCCATCTCAATCCAAGGCCATAAAGCTGAATTGACAATTTCAATCAACAAAGACGTTCAACGTATAGCTGAATGGGGAAGTAATAATCTAGTTAAATTTAACGCTAAAAAACCCAGTGTTGCCTTGTGTCCGCCAAAAAGACCATTTCTCGTTGTAAGCATGAATGGCATAGATCTGAAGTTTTCAGGCTCTATTACTGTTTAGAAAGACTGCCTTCAAATCTATTATGAGTTGACCATCTTCTCTCAGCTACTATATCAGCTGCTATAAAATAGGCTTTTATACAGATCTAAGCAGTACTTTACCTCCCAACAACCCTTTATGCTGTATAAGGCCTAAATTCTACCGCATTTGGAATATGATTCTCACCTCTGGGTTGGTGCTCCCCGCTCTCGATATCGTTGATCGCATTAAAAAAGAGCGGTTAAGTTTATAAATGACTCGTTCTTAACTTCTGACAGATAGTCCCTTGACCATAGAAGAATCGTTTTAGTTCATTATTTGGATTATCGGTATTACAATGACTATTGCGCTGCTGAATTACATTATTTGATTCCGTCTCAGAAATACTTGATTGCCTAATTCACATCATCAATATACAATACAGATTTAAACTAATCGTATCAAACGGGCATAATACACATTCCTCTACAGGATTTTTAAACTCTGGAGTGATCTCCTTAGTTCCTGTTTTCCTTTCACTTATGTTATGAAAAAATTTAAGGTAGCCGTTCAAAGGCATCTCTTGGCAATTCAATATCCCCCTATCCGTCCTCCTAAGTACTTTTGTCACCGGGTGTGAAAATTTAAAGCAAATTACTTTAGATAATTTTTTTTTGTCTCGTTTTTCGAAATTTTGTTAAAGTTAAAATTTGGAATTTCAATTCTGTAAAGACGTATCGTTTTTGTTAATTCAACAATTAATTACGTTTCATTCATAGGTGACACTTGCGTTACAGAGTAGGGTTAGAATACTTTTTTGTGTGAATAAGTATTCTCGTTATTTTAAGTTTTAGGAATTTTTGTTAGTGGAAAGAAGAAATTACGACCTTTTAAAATTAAATTGACATATCTTTTGCTATTGATGTTATAAAGCTTTATATTGTATTTCGGATTAGAATTTCTCATACTTAAAATGGATTCCTTTGTTAGAATCAATTACATTAAAATCATATAAATTTTTCCAAGGTTTAAAATTAAAAAAGCAATTCGTTATTGAGATATAAAATACTAACGTGTTTAAGTTTCTGTTAACATCCATTGAGGAATAGTGCCAAGATTCTTTTGTGGTAAAGCGTACCGATTCGGGTTTAATTAAGAACTTAGCTACTTGAAAAGCTGGCAAGGCAGTTTCTATGTGAAAGCGTGGATTAAAAGGAAAATATGACGTAATTTGCGCAGTTGATAATTGAATGTAATGAGCAGCATGATTGGTTGTTATTAAAATTGGAAAATGGTTAAGTGCAGTTGTGACTAGAAGGGATGGCACAGATTTTACCGCTGGCGTTCCCGGTCCTCCCGAACATATCGTAGACAGCGTGTCCTTTTCGCCATTGTACAGTTTTTGTTGGTGGTTCACCAGGGCGCAGAACTTTATGTAGTTCTTATCGTGGTCAACCAGACCTCCCTTTCGGTTCCGAAATTAGGAGAGTGTTTCTCATCAAGTGCTTCCTGATTTATAGAGTTTTAATCGCTTTTGAGCATTTTATATATTGTTTATGGTGGAGTATTGTTTGCCCGAACCTTATTTGCATGCTTTTGTAGACAGCCTGTGATAGACCAAGTCACACTGTACTTAAATTTGTAAATAGTTGTATTAACCATAAATAGACTTGTTAACAAAGTCACCTTATTAAGTTAATATTGTGTAAATAATATCGTGCGTAAAGGCTTTTGTGAATATAAACTTTACAACGGCGAATTCAGTAAAATAAAAGCGTACCGTTATCGAATTTGTTAGTTGGAAGTAGCTGCATTTGTTTGCCGTTTGGAAGTTACTAAGCAGTTTTTCTGAAGCCGTTTCCGCTATAGCCGAGAGGGGAAGTTTTCAATCGTACTTCTAGAAGGTAATCTATTCATAGTGTTTGTGCTTATCTTACAATTGTCCGTATTTTTGCCAAATTATAGAGAAGTAAGCAGATAAAAGTGGTCCTTGTTGAATTATTAACCCATTGATGTTATTTTAAATGTTTGACGGCCTATTTTTATCTGCCTTTGTAATATTTTAATAGTGGTTATTTAAAAGTACTTCAGGTTCATGTGTGTAAAAATTTCACGCTGTAGAATTGATACTTTTGAGTGTAAGAATGGTTTACATAAATGTTTTTAATTTTAACAGTATTTAGGTAACACTAACTTCAAAATTTAAACTAAGGTAGAGGCCATAACTTGCAAGTTTGACTGATACAGAAATAGGGGTAGTATCTCCTCTCCCTAATCACACTTTTACGTAACCGGCTAAGAATTAGTACGGCCGTAAATTTATTATTTGTATCGTCAATTGTGTTTTTTCATGACTTGTATTTGTTTAATAGATGAATAATTAATTAGTTTTACTAGCATTATTTGTGATCTCCTCCCGAACAGCGAAGACTATAATTATTAAAAATTGGTATTTTAGAAATTTACGCCTAAATGATTTTAGTCGAAGCTAATTTTATTGAGTTAAAATTTTATTGTTTATTGATTTGATATGAAAGTGAACAGGTGGCAAGTTTTTAAGTTTGATGCATTTAGTTTTACGTATTTTTTACAAATTCGTTGTGTTTAACGTAACAAATTAGAAACCTTTGACGAAGTTGGTTTAGTTTATGAGTAGTAAGCCTAAGCGGGTTCTGCGACAGGATGTGACGTCACACCAATCAGCGACATTATCGAGCACTTAGCACCGCCCCCACCGGAAGTTTGTGGTTAGAGGACTAATGGGAGAAGAGGACGTGGGTCCTCCTACCGGAAGGAGCAATGACGTCAGGCCAATGGGATGCGAGGATGGGCCCCGTCCTGTTGAGTATGGAAACGGGGTTGGCCCAGTAGCTGTCCAATGAGAGACGTGGCTACCATGTTGGAGTTGTTCAGCAACCTCTGGACTTTCTCGACGACTTCCGGTAGGCTCTTTGACGGCTTCTGAGGGCTTCTTTAGAGGTCTTCATCGGCTTCTGGTGTGTTGGTTTCCGGCACCGCCATGTTCGAATTGTTCAGCAGCCTTTGGAGTCTTCGTCTTTGACGTTTTCAGCGGCTTCCGGTAGGTTCTTTACCTGCTTCTGAGGGCTCCTTTAGAAGTCTTCAGCGGCTTCTGATGTGTTGGTTTCTGGCGCGGCGTTGTTGATATGTCGCAATCTACGGAGCCTTGCAGACATCTTGTTTGTTGCTGTTGAAAAGCAACTTCTGGTTGGAGTATAAAGCCGGAAAAATTGTTTGCACCGGTATTCGAAGTTGAGCAAATCAAGTTATGAATCTATGGATATTCATATAACCAACTGAGCTAACAGGGTTTCAGATGTGAAACGTAAAAGTGTGATATAAGAGTAAATATTTAAGCTAACGTCAGTGAATGAATGAGTAGCTCTTCATTTGATTGCATTAATCAACATCCGGCGTGCGATCTAAAAAATAATTGCTAATGTACACTATAATATGTAATTACATTTTTACAATTAAAATACAGATCTTATTACAGTTTCTAAAGTAATAAAATAGCTGAAAATAGTAATGTTTAATTAAAGCATTTAGTAATAGAAAATAATGTTGTTGTTGATAAATATGTGATACTAATAAGGTAATAAGTTATAAAAATACTTTGATGTTAAGAATTAAAACTATACGCATGTGTTAGAAAGCTAATTACAACAACAATCATTATCATATGATGGTATATGTAATTGAATTGTATTCTAAAATAATTAATACTAAAACATTAAATAAAATTCAATTTACATTGAAAAATTTCATATTTAAGCTGACGTCACGAGATTGAATCAATGAGTAGCTTTTCAGGTTGAAAGGAGAGGCGGTATTAGAAAAAAAGGTATTCGATAAGTTGAAATGGAAAGAAGCGGTGCATTTATTGATAAATACATTAAAGCTAATTACAACATTCTACAATTAGAATACTAGTTACAGTGTTTATATTTTGCAGTTAAAATACAGTTTTATTATTGTTTTGAAGTAATTGCATATCCTTCTCAAAGTATTAGTAAAGCTAATAAATACGTATTTTGTGTAATAAAGTCCTAAAGAATTTACTTATTCCAATATTAACAGATATTACAATGTATGAAAATAAAGTTATCAGATCGCAGACATATCTGTTTTGTTATCAATGTATATCCATGTGTATTGTCATTGTAGATGACATTGGGGCATTTTCTAATGATAGTTTTAAGTTATTTGCAGTTAGGATTAGGAAATTTTTAGCATATATAATAATGTTTTAAAAGTTAATTTAGAATTATATGCAGAATTCGTTAAGCCATCTTTAAATAATGATGATGATAATTTAATATATAGGAATTTAGATTTACAACCAAAAATTTTAATATCTTAAGAGCTAATTTAGAATATAAAATTTAAACAATTTATTCAATAGTAATGTTATTGATTACTTGATGGAGTGATTGCTTCAATTTGAAGAACAGGATAGTAGATGAGCTTTATCAAAATTATTTCGTTAACTGTAAACGTAAACAGCATAACTCTAATAAAGGCATCGTCCTTTATTCCTTTACCCTCAAATAAAAAATAAAAAGTGCGTCATTAACGTAAAAATAATGATGAAGCCTGTTTCGGGTGGCCTTTAGCATCAGTTCTCTTCCCGTTACCCACCTCAATAGTGCTCGCGAATCATCCTATTACTATTATGCCAAAATCCTAAATTTTGAAGATATACAGTTTCCCATGATATCAAATTAAATCCCTAAATTTTGATAACAAAATCCCACTTTATCTATAAACGTGTATGCCCTTATTAGAAGAGACTTAACTACGTATAACACAGTACCTGTCTATTTATGCAAAGATAAGAAGCAGCAACACATTAATTTATTAATGATCCAGCAGAATTATGAAATTGAAAGCGAAATAGATGACGTTTCCAGGCTTGGAACATCTAAAGATGATGATGAAGTCGTTAAATTTCATTTCTGCTGGATCAAAATTCATCGGGATTAGTAGGTTCACTGTTAATGAAGAAGAAAGGTAAATTATATCTATGCGATAGATGCCTCCACTATTCTAGCTCTCAAATTAAGCTAAGTAATCACGAGTTAGATTGTAAGTTAGTTTATAAATGTAGGATAGAGATGCCAAAGCCAGGTTCGAATGTGTATTTTAAGAATTATGAGTTTAAACAGACTGCGCCATTTATTTTATATTGCGACTTGGAATGTTTATTGCAGGATTTCAAAATGAAAAACGCGGAATACCATTCAGTATAAGAAACATAACGTATGCAGCATCCCATATTATCTCCACTGCACGTTTAACGATTCCTTATCAAAATTTTGGTTGCGGAGGGTGAAGAGTGTATAAATTGGTTTAGCAACAAGCTGCTAGATATTGCTAGTAGTCTGCAGCAGTATTTTAAAAATCCCATACCTATGGAAACGTTGAGTGACATGCAAATGATGGAACATAATGCATCCACCCACTGTAATATTTGCGAACATCTCTTTTAGATCATGATATTAAAGTAAGAGATCATTGTCATTTCACCGGTCAATTTAGAGGTAGTGTTTATCACGCATGCAACATCCGGTATAAGACCCCGTGATTAGTACAAGTTTTTTCCATAACTTTTTCGGTTATGACTCACACTTCCTATTGAAAGATATTTCCCAAGCCATCGCCGGTTACATTTCATTATTACCTAAAACTAAAGAACGCTACATATCATTCACCAAAGAGATTTATTCCATAGTTAAATTTCGATTTGTAGATTCATACCGCTTCATGAATGAGTCCCTAGATTAATCATTCTCCTATCATTTAACGATTTCAAAATTTTACGCAGCACGCTGTCATTTAAATGATGAGCAGGGGTAGTTATTAACTAAAAAGTGGGTGTATCCGTATGAGTATGTAGATACGTGAGCTAAATTTAACGAAACTTGTCTTTCTGATAAGGATAAATTTTACAGCAAGTTGAGGCAATCATATATCACAGATAATGATTATGCGCATGCTCAGAACGTTTGGCAAAAGTTTCAAATTTAAAATTTAGGTCAATACAGCGATGTTTATCTGACATGCTTCTACTTGCTGACGTATTCACAAATTTCAGAAATAAGTGCATAACAACGCACAAGTTAGATCTGCCATTCTTTTACACCTCTCGGATACACCTGGCGATGTATGTTAAATTACACTAAAGTTAGACTGGAGCTGCTCACCGATGTTGGTATGTTACTGTTCGTGGAAAAGGGTATAAAAGGGATAACGCAATGTTGTACTAAGTACAGCAAGGTGAACAATAGGTATATGGATGAATACGATCCCAGCAAACTATACTCTTATATCCTTTACACAGATATGGTTAATTTATACGGATGGGCTCAAAGTCACTGTTTGCTGCGGGATGATTTCAAGTGGTTTAGCGAGGGCGATTATACTTACTAACCTCTGAATCAATTTTGAATTTACCGGATGATGCATGCAAAGGATTAATCCTAGAGGTAGGTGGATCTATTGTATCCGAACAATAAATACGGTACTCCACCTGGTGGTAAAGATAGAAACTGCTCGCAACGCTGCATTCTAAGACTAAGTATGTCATTCATTACCGCAATTTGAAACAATTCCTTCAAGCAGTCCTTGTGCTTGAGAAAGTTCATCGAACGATTAGCTTCAACCAATCACGTTGGCTCAAACCATACATAGACTAGAATACGAGGTTGCGTGCAGAATACAATAACTCTTTCGAGAAAAACTTGTATAAATTGTTAAATAACGCAAATTTCGGCAAAACCATGGAAAATCATAGAATCGTCAAACTGGCCACCAGGTGGAGTGGTAGGTATGGAGCCAATTATTACATGTCTCAGCCGAATTTCCACAGCAGAAAAATATTTGATGAGGAATTGATGGCTATCGAGTTATCTAAGATGGAAATCTACTTTAATAAGCCACTACATGTGGGAATGGCAATTTTAGACATTTCTAAAACATTAATGTGCGATTTCCACTATAATTTCATGCAACGGCAGTTTAATGATGATTGCATGAAATTATTATATATGGATACCGATAACCTGGTGTACGAGATGAAATGTGAGGGTGCATACGATCTTATACACAACAATATTTCGCCTTTCGACAACCCCTATAACATTCTAAGATGCAATGGTAAAGTAATTGGCTTGATGAAAGATGAAATGTGGAAGAATAATTACTGCATGGTGGATTTGGCAACTAAAGTGTACAGCTTTAAACTTAAGGATTATGAGGCCAGAAAATTAAAAGGTATTAGGGATTATATTGTAAAGGATAGGATTAGTTTTAACGATTATTTAAAATGCCTAAGAAGCGGGATATTACAAGCGTCTCTCAAAGCAGTATCATATCGAAAAGTTACTACGTATATACCATAGAACAGCGTAAAGTCGCTCTTAAGAATCGCGATGACAAGAGGTATTTGCTGCCTAATGGTATCGATACACCGCCTTGGATTTAGGTTAAGAAATTAGCTATTATTATTACATTTTAGATTAAGAAATTATTTATTAGTATTATTAGCTATCATCACCATTATAGTTATTATTATGTTATAAGTTAAGAAAATTATATTACTGTCATTGTTATTGTTATTATTAATATGTTATAGGCTAAGGTAGATTAAGAAATTATTTATTACTATAACATCATTATCGTAATTATTATGTTATTGTTATTTTTATTATGTTATAGACTAAGAAATTTATAATTATTTCAGAAGATGTATGAAAATGTCCATATGTATGTTATATGACAAATTATTTATTGTTTGAAAATATGTACATGTTATACAAAATCTGCTTTATTAATCCATGAATCATGTGTTTTGTCCATATTAAGTCATCAAACGTATAAGTGTCTCCCTTACGCCGTAACACTTTCTTAGCAAGAAATATATCCGGATGAGCTGTTTCCTGCAGTTCTTCAGCGTAAAATTGACCTAGTACCGGTTTAGCTTGGAGATCCTGCAGTAAATATGTAACTGGATTATCAACCTTCATCTTAGCAATCTTAAACAGCTCGCTGGAGAAATAAGGAGTGTAGCCCTTTGCAAATAATGATTTATATTTAGAAATCCGAACGTAATCACCAATTTTAAATTTTGCTGTTCTCATTACCTTAATATTATGAAACATAGGTAAATATGTTGATGCAGTTACATCTTTAGGCTTCATTCTAATCGTGTAATGCACTTTACTATTATATTCAGATGTAACTTCCTGTAACACATCTAGCCACTTGTATTTATCTCCAGAGCTAAATCGTCTGTATAACGCATTTTTCAACGTTCTTATAACCCTTTCAACAATGGCTGCTTTTTAACATTATACGCTGAGTAATGATGTATTGCATAACTCTTCCTCAGCCCTTCAAAATGTTTATTATAGAATTCACGTCCCTGATCCGATTGCAAGTTATTCGGAGCTCTACCTCCTTCAAAATAGAAGGCATCGCTCGACAAACTTCGTCGGCATTTTTCGACTCTAGAGGGCGTGTCCATAGATACTTAGAATAGCAGTCTATCACTGTTAGAATATACTTATGATTGCGGTTCTCTTTAGCATACGGAATAAATTCGGCTAAATCCGTCTGCCAGAGGTCATCCTGATGCTTGACGATGGTTCGTTTCCTCACGAAATTCTTCCGCCCAGGTTTATGCAATTCTTCGACAACCGCCAACTTTAAAGACATTACTACTAGTGTCACTTACTCTCAATGTTATAAATATCCCTGCTGAGGATGGTTATGTCACCATATATACGATTAATTTTTTCCTCAAGTTTACGATTGCGCTCAGATAATAATTTTGCAATAGATAAATCGATATCACTCTTTAGAACTTCCTTACACTTAACATAGTTTTGGTGGCTATATCCGCATCTAGCATTGGATCGATAACGTTGCAGACTCTTCTATCTTGCGCATCGTAATTATCATCTTCGGTCAAAGTGTTTTACCTTGCATATCGTAATTATCATCCCAGGTTAATTTGATATTTGCGGCTGCATGTTTTAAATGCCAAACTTATCGACGGGCATTATTATGCAATTATACTTTCTTTTCGGAGCTCTTCTTCGATACTAATGATTCCGTTATTATGATCAGTATGACCTGCTGCTTTCGATGCAAGCAACAGTCTGAGCTGTTCAACAAGTTCGCGAGGAGTATTCCAATATACATACTCCTTCACTCTATTCGACAAATTCTCCATGGTGCCGTGACCGAAACTTTTCGTGCTGATTTGCGGCTTAATAATCTTACGGTATTTAGACAACTTGGTACCTGTAATTTCTCCGGCGGGGTCGTGATTCTTTCTATATGCGTTAGTTTTAGCTAGAATATCTACGTAGGCTGTCTCATCCCTCAACGTAAACTTCTATAAGCAGCTCGTGTAGTCCGGGAGTGCCTTCATATCTAATCTTTTATAATTAGGTTAGGTCCTTCTATATCCACCGGAGAATCTCCGATAGCCTATTTATCTAAGTTTCCATCATAACTAAGACCGTATGTATTATCAATTTGTTCTTGGTTCCCACGGATCAGTAATTCTACATAGTGGCTAGTTAAAAGATCATATTGTTCTAAGAATTCATCGGCAATGCCTGCGTCATCGAGTAATCGGGTTAAATTAATTGGCTCCGCCTGCTCTGCCTCCTCTTCAACAGGCTTTGTTTCAGCACTAACGTCCGCTTCAACGAATGACGGAGGGGTCTAAACGTAGCAGGTGCTGGTTCGACACCGGTTTCAACAAATGAAGGTGCAACCGGAGGTTTGAACTTGAGCGGGCAGGTGTTGACGATGCGGCAGGTACGTGTTTGAACTCCGATTTCAGCGGTTCTAATTTAATTTCAGCGTTAGCGATTTGTTTCAAAGGATCCACTATTTGTTTATATGCAGTTTCCGCTAAACGATATGTTTCAAGTTCACCTCTCTTCAATAAATCCAGCTTGCGTTCGATTGCATTACGAGTCTGCGTTACCTTCCGCTTAACCACCTTATCTTGAACATCCATTGCGAGCGACGGAGTCTGAACGACTATTATAAGCAGGTGATATATCAATCAAATCCGCTTCGGTATCTACCGTAATCACAGTCTTTACAATGCAAGGAAATCGTAGTTAGTCTGCCAACATTGCGCGCATATTGATTTATATTGATTGAGGGTCATATCTGTACCTACATGCTTGCTTAGGTACCTCCGAGTGTGTTTGACAGAGATAGAAGGAGCCCACGCCTGAGTGTCTCCTCTACTCAAATAATCGCGAATTATGTCTTGATTGAGACACGAGATGTCGTCGATGATCATCATAGAATTCTTAGCGATCTTTTTGGCATAAAGACACATGTCTTATCGTTGAATGCATTATACCTAATAACTCTTATCGGCTTAAGTACGTGCTCTAAGTATTTATACTTTGGTTGTTCGAGCGACTTAGAGTAAACGTATACATTTTCTAATTTTAAGCCATGAGGTGCCTCCAACAAGCTAACTATCACGTTAGTCTTCGCGCACCTGGAAGGTCCGCAAATAATTACCCTTATTGATGTCGGAGACGACCACGCTTCCTGCAACTTCGGATTTCAGGAAATCGTGACCATCCACAGGTAGTTCTTGAGGCTGTTTCGTATACTGCATCATTCAGTTGCTGATAGTATACTGACCAGTACACATGCTGCTCGGGAGTGGAGTATTAAACACCATAATGAACAAATTACCTGTTGAACTGCATATTCCGCGTTATCGATATTACGGACCAGGAACCAAGCTACAGAAACGTTTAGCTCGCGGCGATCCAGGTATTAATCCTCTAGACGAAGCTTGCAAACAACACGATATCGCCTATAATAATTCTAACGATTTAACCAGTCATCAAGCAGATACGGTGCTTCGAGATCAAGATTGGAATCGTGTACGCTCGAAGGATTCAACTTTGTCGAGAAAAGAGCAGCCTTTGCCGTAGCGAACGCCATGAAGCTTAAAACCATGTTAGGTATAGGTGCTAAGAAGGAGAAGAACACGAAGGGTGCTCGTTTAGAGGCGGAGTTTTAAAACCTATTCGAAAATCCATCAAACGTCTGCTCAAAGATAGTAATCTGAAGGAACTTACTGATGTCAGTCTATCGGCCGCTAAGAAGGTTGTTAGGGTTTCCGGCAGAAAGAAGAAGGTGCAATTACCTACAATCATTCCGATACCTAAAACTGGCGGCTTTCTCCCATTCCTAATACGTCTATTCGCCGGTCTCTCAGATCCAGGTGCTCTCGCAGGTGGTGCGAGGGGTATAGCTAAAGCTGTCAACGACGCTTCGGCGGCGAAGAAGCAATTGGAGGAAGCTCAACGCCATAACTAAACAATGGAGGCGGTAGCTCTAACGAGTGGCTTTATTTGCATCCTCATAAGAAGGGATGTGCTTTATACTTGAAACCATATCCAAAAATTCTTTGGAGGCGTATTTATGCGTGATTCTTTACCCCATAAACCACATCTTAATGAGTGTGCTAACGTGAACCTTGACGATTTTAGAGGAAGAGGCACCCATTGGGTTGCTTTCAAGCAGCGAGATCATGATGTCATCCACTACGATAAATTCGAAGATTTAGCAAATAATTTAGAAATAATTAAATAGTTAAGATAAAATACTTATCTTTTGGGTTTTTAATGGTGTACTTTAAATTATACAATCTAAACGTTTCGATAACACTTACAGTTAGTTATCTTCGTCAGTAGTAATGTTTGTTAAAAATTGTTAAAGATGTTGTAAACAATTTTGGCAAATTTGAAAAATTAAAACATAAACATAAGCCTGCTATTAATATAACAGTTATATAAAACTGGCTCCATAATACAGCTCCTATTGTAGATTTTAAATTTGATAAAAAATTATCTGGATCAAAAGTGGCTTTTACAAATACACCAACAGCTCTGGAATGTTTTGAGCAATTTTGGGATCACGACATCATGTCCCTGTTGGTCAATTCCACTAACAGATATTATGAGTTACTTCAAACTCAAAATTTACCAAAGAGAAAGCATTGCCGAATAACAAATATGAAACCTGTTAGTGAGCAGGAGATGCGAATTTTTCTGGGCATTAGTATTTTACAAGGGAATATAAAATTTCCCTCGATAAGAAATATGTTTAGTTACTCTCCAATTTATTATCATCCAGCAGTTTCCTATGGCATGAGTGGAAGAAGATACGAGCAAATTTTGCGATGTTTTAGTTGCTGCTATGGAGAAATGGTCGATATGACAGATCCATTACACAAGGTATCCCCGTTATTGAAACGATTGCTAGCAAATTTTCAAAAAAACTTGTATCCAAAAGAAGAACTATCATTGGATGAATCTTTGCTACTTTTCCGCGGCAGATTAAGTTTCCGTCAATATATAAGAGGAAAACGAGCAAGATACGGAATCAAATTTTATGAACTCTGTTCAACAGATGGTTATGTCTTAAATGTTCAAATGTATAAGGGTAAATCTGCCAACACTATCCTTGCCGCGAAAGGTTTCAAAACTGCAGAAATAGTTATGTCGCTTATGGAACCATATTTAGATCGTGGGCACCATTTAGTAATGGATAATTTTTATAATAGTGTTTCATTATGTAATAAACTGTTAGATCGAAAGACACACACAACCGGAACATTACGTGCTGATAGGGATGGCAACCCTAAAGCCTTTTTAGCACAAAAAATCACAAAGGGGATCATATTTGGCGAAGACGGGAACAAGTGTATATCTCCAAGTGGAAAGATAAACGTGATGTTCGTTTCATCATCACTAAATACCACCCAAAATTGGTTGAAGCAACCAATCGGTATGGCTAGAAGAAAATCATACCAGTTGAAGTAGTACATTACAATCTCTACATGTCGGGTGTAGACCGTAACGATCAAATGACCAGTTATTACTCCTCGCCAAGAAAAACCATAAAATGCTACAAAAGATTATGTACCATCTTCTGGACGTAGCTATTTGGAATTCTTACTATATTCTGAATCAATTCAATGGCAAACTTAGTTTATTAGAATATCGTGAGCAGCTAATAAAAGACCTACTTCAAATTCCGAATACACTCGACGACGGTAGGGAAATTATTAGGAGGTAAAAGATTGAAACAAAGCTTACAACAGAGGGAAGATATTGAAAATACTGAAATGAAGGTGACGTAGGTACCCAACACGTACAAAATGACAGACCCGTTAGTAATGACAGGCATTGGATTGATATTATTCCAGTTGAGGGGAATAGTAAAAGAAAGAGTCACCATTTACGTTGTAAACAATGTACTTCAGAAGGTAGAAGAAAAGAAACGAAGTGTATGTGTAAAACGTGTAAAGAAACCTCCATTATGTGTTATACCATGCTTTGAGAAATATTATAAAACTTGTCATGATTTCAAAATTACAGAATTATTTCTTATGAAATTATTTTTATGAATACAGCATTAGCGTTTTCTTTGTTTATTTTATGTAAGAGAATGTATAATTATTTTTTGCAAATGACAAAAATTACATTTTATGAATGTAGAATTAACTTTTGAGTTTCTTTAGTTTATTTTCCGTAACATAATCTATAATTATCTTTTTACAAATTGCTATTTACGTTATTAATAATAGATGACAAATGCCGTCATGTCCCAGTAAAACATTCCCAATCAATTATTGCGTTATGTTGAGACAAGCGGCATATACCGTCGTCAGTTTTTACTAAAAAATCACGTTTTTTATAAACGGATAGCTATACCAGCTTATGCTACCCTTCAATCGCCATTTTCCTTAAAAATCTAATGTGTGTTTTTTGCACCCCCAAAATGAGTAACTGTCCGCGAATGTGTTAAAATGAACAATCTTTTACATTATAACTATGACCTATTAATGTTGAAAGCAATCTAAGATTTTCACAGAAAAATTTGCCTCTTGATAATATACTTTTTTCATCGCTCAGACCTTTATTATATAGATTCGTTGCTACTTCATTTACAAAATCTTCATAAATCGAATAATTACGATAATCATTCATGTAATTTAGCTTCTGATTTATTACCTCTACACCGAAAAGAATAGGTTGATTGCTTGCTACGAAAATAATACTGAATTGTTTCCTCTGCTTGTTCTGATCCGCTTTTCTTCGCCGGTAATAAACACAAATTCAATTGTTATACCATAACCTATAAATAGCTTTCCGTCAGATTTTAGAGTTTGACGTATTAGATGCTCTGTTATTCGAGATTTCTCCATATCAAAATGCAGACAGCATATGTCGCTAAATGTTGTCCAAAATAATTGTACTACAGATTTAAAGTCATTATTCTTTAATGAACTTCCTACCTCGAGTACGATGGAATTATCGATAAATAGTGCCCATGTTAATAATAAATGTTCTCCAACAAAGCTATTAATAAGATGTCTATACCGCTATACTAATTACCTTTAGGCAGTTTAGGCACCGCTTCAGGCGTGTCATTCCATAAATAATCAGCTTTATCACATCGTTCGATTGATTTCAATTAACTACTTATTTAACTACGTTACCACTCTATTTATAGTGAATGTGACGTCACAATCATGATAATGAAGATTAGCTGCATCCCCAAGCTATCTTACATTAACTATGTTAGAGATAGGAAGTGCATGCCATTCGTTTATTACCTGAGCTAGCGATAAGAAGTGCATGCGGAAATTATATTATAAGTATGTAAACCTATTTTAATCATTTTTCATTATTAGTATTTTTTAGATGGACCGTATAGTCTCTGAGTTTGAAGCGACGATTGAAAATATTCGACGTGTAATTAACTCGAGTAGTAATGTAAGGCCGGACCTGCTCCACTTTTCTACTATACTTTTTCTACGAGTGTTTTTGCTGTAGGTCAAGGTCATCGTACACATTGCATATATCGGTAGTAGTAATGTAAGGTAGGAGCTACTCCACTTCAAGGTCACGACGATCTCGTGCATAAAAAGTAGGTCATGAGTTCATTGAAGGTGAATACTGCGCTTCAAGCTAAAAATAGAAATTGCAATGTCACCATCCTCATCATATTACAAGGTCACTCTGCGGTCAAAAGTTTTGGCGGGAAATTTGTATGTCAAGGTCAGAAGCTAAAATAGAAATTGCAATGTCATCATCATATTACAATTCTTAGAAGTCTAATAATAGTGTGGTTAAGGTCAAAGGTCATTGACGTGTAGGGGTATCGTATGACATTTCTTAGAAGTATAAAAATAGAATCAATTCATGAAATAAGAAGAATGCGTTGTCTATGCTAAAAAGTAGACCAAGGTCAAATGGGCTTATTAAATTGGGTCAAGGTGAAATACTTTACTAAACTAAAAGTAGGTGTGTGTATTTAACAAGTTTAAATATGTTGTCACGATGATCTCGTAAGTTATGCATAAAAGTAGGTCATGAGTTTATTGAAGGTGAATACTCCACTTCAAGGTTACGACTTTCAAAACTTCAAGGTCATTCAGAGATCAACAAGAGTAACGATGAGAGGGAATAATATATATATATATATATATATATATATATATATATATATATATATATATAATTATATATATATATAAGATTGCCTCTTTGTGAGAAAGATGTCATTGATAAAGTAGGGAACGTACGTAACTGGTTATTCATATAAAATATATTTCAAAGAAAATGGTGAAAGTAAATTATCGCGAAGTAGAAACTCTCAACAAGAAAATTAAAAAGGTGCAGAGGGAATTATTATATCGATATAAGGCGCAGCAAGAAATAGATGAACTTTTAAAGAAAATTAGAGAAGTAATGAGAACGTTGGAAATGTGAACCTGAAGATGAAGACTTTAAAAACATGAAGTGACATATAGTTGCAAAATAAATAAGTAATGTGTTATGAAGATTGATTTAACTATATTATAAAATCATAAGTTCGCATTTTCACATATAAATTTCTAATGCTTGTTTTAAGAAAAGTATGTACATTTTTAAATCATGTAAAATTTGGAGATTTTGTTCATATTCTAAATATTACGTTACCGAGTTAGATGTTTCATTACGGAAATTTATATCCTATAAGAAGAAGAATCTTTTAAAAACTGTATTTAGGTATAATATTTAATGAAATAAATGGATAATCATGTAACGAAAAAAAATTATTTATGCAACTGTTTGTAGCGCAAGTTGTCTGCATGTGAGTAATATATTCAATGAAGTATCACTTTTAACTGTATCATACAATTTACTGTTTATGTTTAATTCCACATGTAAAATTGCAATCCTTTTTTTTTTGGTTCATAATCTGTACACTTTATAGTGATAGATGATGTGAATATTTTACCTTAAGGAAAAAGTAAAAAGAATTAAAACATTTATTTTTCAAAACCTCTACACTTTACTAAAAAGACTAACGTATAACTAATTACTTAACATAAACTAAGGGTCCATATTGTCCAATGTCCTAAACACCAATTCGGCATCTCGCCCGTCTTTTCAGCGTACAGCAACACTTCAGTGGCCTCAGCTAACTCCATCGTTAGTCGAGCAACACGATTTCGAATCACCCGCTCTTGGTTTGCGATGTATAAGTCCTATATTATAAAATCATAAGTTCGCATTTTCACATATAGATTTCTAATGCTTGTTTTAAGAAAAGGATGTACATTTTTAAATCATGTAAAATTTGAGGATTTTGTTCATATTCTCAATATTACGTTACCGAGTTAGATGTTTCATTACGGAAGAAGAATCTTTTAAAATCTTTTAAAACTGTATTTAGGTATAATATTTAATGAAATAAATGGGTGATCATGTAACGAAAAAAAATTATTTATGCAACTGTTCGTAGCGCAAGTTGTCTGCATGTGAGTAATATATTCAATGAAGTATCACTTTTAACTGTATCATACAATTTACTGTTTATGTGTAATTCCACATGTAAAATTTCAATACTTTTTTGATTCATAATCTGAACACTTTATAGTGATAGATGATGTGAATATTTTACCTTAAGGAAAAAAGTAAAAAGAATTAAAACATTTATTTATTTAAACATCTACACTTCACTTACTTTACTAAAAAAAAGACTAACCTATAACTAATTACTTAATATATATAAACTAAGGGTCCATATTATCTAATGCCCTAAACACTAATTCGGCATTTCGCCCCGTCTTTTCCGCGTACAGCAACTCTTCGGTTGCTTCAGCTAACTCCATCGTCAGTCGAGCCACACGATTTCGACTTTCAGTCACCCGCTGTTGGTTTGAGATGCATAGCTCTCGAATCCATTCTAAATTCGTCTCCCTTAATCGATTTAACCTGACAGCAGGCTCGAGGGGTTGGCCTGGCTCGGGGAGCTGCTGTCCTTGGGACGGTATGTCCAGTAGGGTTAAATCTTTTCCTCCACGCATCCACCCCGGTGTTGCAGCCACGGTAGTGGCAGGAGTGATACTGTAAGTGGAAAATGAACCACATTAATAATGCAATAACTAAACATACATTAAGAAATAAGTAACTTACTTTTCAAAGTAGCGGGTAAAATCGTCCTCTATGTCGCTATCCCGGATGCTGATAACCGGGATATCAGCAGGCGGTGGCTGAGGTAGCGATACAGAAGATTGTAGTAACAAATTCTGTAGAATTTGAGGTTTTTGCTCGTTATTCTTGGTTTTCTTGAGACTCAATTTGGTTTTCTTAAATGATGATGCCATTGTAAGATATATATGTATATAGACTATTATGTGCACGTACAGGTTGTCCCATTTTGGTTGTCCTCGTAGGGTATCTCAGTTATTAGCAAAGATACAGAGATGCGGTTTTCGCGAACGTTGGCTACTTTTTGTGAAACGAAAGATGACACAAACATAATTACTCTAGCTCTTCTCATTTTTGAGATACAGGGCGTTTTTGAAAAGTTGCATTTTGAGACAGCCCCGTATCTCAGCTATACGATAACTTATAGAAAAAGTGAAAAGTGTTCTTTATATAATTTTTCCGTAGAATGCAGTGCTGTTTTCAGAATGAGTATACGGGGTCAGGTCAAAAGTTATCGGGATCAACTTCATTTTTTTAAATGGGACACCCTGTCTATTTTCTCATAATTAAATTTCTCTTGTTCTAAGCACTTTAAATATATATAACAATTATCACTTATTTTGATAAATAGCGTGGTATTTTGTATTATTAACTGAATTTCTTAGTAGGCTTTGAATTCGTAATCTTCTATTGTTTTTTTGTGCCTAATATAGAAAACCATCATTATGTAATTATATGTCATTGAAGAAGATACAAATTTCGGCAAAATAATTTATTTTATTTCCAGAATTGTTGATTTGAAACTCATATAAATATTGGATGTATTTATTTATAAATTTAGAGACAAACGAAAATAAGAAGAATTAAAATTTTATAAATATTGCTCAATTTGTGACCATTATGGTCAAGACAAATTACATCTCCGAAGAATTTCTTGAATGGATCTTAATAAAATAGGGTCTTAAACGTAGTTCTTCAAAGGTTTCTTGTAGCATTCATCAAAGCTTCTTGAGTTTCATACCGTCTTTGATGAATTTTATTTTAAGTTAGCCCCACAAAAAATCTAAAAATGATAGGTCTGGGGACCTTGCTGGCCAATTAACTGGTCCATTGTTACCAATCCAATGGTTTTGAAACATTGTATTGAGGTAATCTCTTACTAGTCTTGCATTGTGGCAAGGTGTCTTGCTGAAAATAAACCTCTCTTAGCTGGGCTAACGGAATATCATCAATCAATTCTGGAAGGCAAATGTCCAAAATTTCCAAATATCGTTAATCTGCCTCCTAAAATGAGACAGGACACATTGAACCCAAACCTGCCTTGCTGCTGACGGATCACGGTAACATGCCGATTTTCGTTAGACCAGAAACGATTCGTTGCACGATTGTAAATTCCGGCGGAGCTTATATGGCTTTCATCCGACCATATAACTAAACGACCAAAATTACCATTTTCTTCACTTTTCTGAATATACCATCTACAGAAATCGATACGCAATTGAGCATCACCCGGATGCAAGTGGTGGATGAGTTGAGGTATATATGGTTTATAATGGTATTTTTAAATATTTTGATACTTTCGTTTTTGAAATGCCCACCGATTCTTCTATTTTCTGCAAGACGTATAATTTTCGTTAACAGTGACCTCTGCAAGGACATTTATTTCATTATTTTCTTCGTTTTCTTTTCTATATGTTTTGGCGCGTGGCCTTTCAAACGATCCGTGATTTTCCAAATTTTGTTTTAACCTAATGAATGTTTTTTACACGGTTGCCTTCTTTCCGGAAATCTATAATATTCACATTTTATTTAACTCAAATGATGACTAACATTCCAGTAAATATAAATACCTTTCAAAATATATTTCCTTCGCTTGCTCTGCATTAAAATTTGTTTGGTAATAAACCCCAATCATATCTAATTTCTCATAGTTCTCGTACCCTAAATTATTCGCCATGGTTTGAAACTTTGTAAAATTCAAAATAACGAAAAGAATATTGAAAACTTTACTAACAATAAGGATCTCAACAATCAACAAATTTACAAATATTGACAAATGTCAAAAAAATGAAGTTGCCATGGTAAAACAATTGCAGTACCAAAGGCCACTAACAAATCCAGTTAATAATTTGAAATACTGCGCTATTTGTATAAAAAAATGATGAATGCTATACATATTTGAAATGCTTAGAACAAGAGAAATTTAATTATGAGAAAATAGACAGGGTGTCCCATTTAAAAAAAATGAAGTTGATCCCGATAACTTTTGACCTGACCCGTATACTCATTCTGAAAACAGCACTGCTACGGAAAAATTATATAAAGAACACTTTTCACTTTTTCTATAAGTTATCGTATAGCTGAGATACGGGGCTGTCTCAAAATGCAACTTTTCAAAACGCCCTGTATCTCAAAAATGAGAAGAGCTAGAGTAATTATGTTTGTGTCATCTTTCGTTTCACAAAAAAGTAGCCAACGTTCGCGAAAACCGCATCTCTGTATCTTTGCTAATAACTGAGATACCCTGCGAGGACAACCAAAATGGGACAACCTGTACATATAATAACTGAATAAGAAGTGTAATGTTCAAATTATATATACGTATAGGTTTTGTTAACGTTGACAAAACAAGCGGAAATGAACGAACATATGTATGTAACGTATGTGTCAGCATTTTGTTAACTTTTATACGTATACGTTTTGTTAACGTTGGCAAAACAAGCGAAAATGATAGGATAATGAACGAACATATGTGTCAGCATATTGTTAACTTTATACGTATAGGCTTTGTTAACGTTGGTAAAACAAACGGAAATGATAAGGGTAATGATCAAACATATGTGGAATAGTTCGTTAACTTAAGTAAGGTTAAGGGACTAAACCAAGGAGAATATGTGATCTATAAAATTAGTAGTAAATACCTAAAATTTTTATCGACAGCCAGTGTAGACAATTTTGGGGTGTCAAATTACATTTTTGGCAATTTTGGGGTGTCAAATTACATTTTTGACAATTTTGGGGTGTCAAATTACATTTTTTGGCAATTTTGGTGTGTCAAGTTACATTTTTGGCAATGTTGTGTCAAATTACATTTTCTGGCAATTTTGGGTGTCAAATTACATTTTTGGCAATTTTGGGGTGTCAAATTACATTTTGGCAATTTTGGGTGTCAAATTACATTTTTGGCAATTTTGGGGTGTCAAATTACATTTTGGCAATTTTGGGGTGTAAAATTACATTTTTGGCAATTTTGGGGTGTCAAATTACATTTTTGGCAATTTTGGGGTGTCAAATTACATTTTTGGCAATTTTGGGGTGTCAAATTACATTTTGGCAATTTTGGGGTGTAAAATTACATTTTTGGCAATTTTGGGGTGTCAAATTACATTTTGGCAATTTTGGGGTGTCAAATTACATTTTGGCAATTTTCGGTGTCAAATTACATTTTGGCAATTTTGTGGAGTGAAATTACATTTTTGGCAATTTTTTGGGGGTCATTCACCCCATGGAAAAAAAGGTAACTCTAAGCGGTTTGGTTGATAATCTCTTACGGCATTGAAAAGCGGTCTTGGTACATTATGTATTGTCTTATGCGCTTTACTATTTTATAACTTTGCTCTATTTTTTATCTTTTGAAGGACATCAATGTGCCATGAACTCGTTGACCTTCGGGTTATTGTACCCTCTATCGTTAACTTGAAAAGGTATATAAACCGATGATGTACGGTAAGATGACAGATATTGCAACTAAAGCGTTTTGTAGTCTGAAAATAGTTAACAAAACGGTTACTCCCCAGTTACGCTGATTTAAAATTGTTCGTGTGTGAATTTAAATAATACTTCTTTGCATTGAATATTATAGCTTCTAAGGTAAATAAGCAATTAAAATAATTAGATATGAATATAAATTCGGTTTCGGTTATAAGTACTGAATTAATTAAGGTAATTCGCAATGCTATTAAATTATTGAAAACTAAGGACGAAATAACCAGACATATTCATATGTTAAGAAATAATATCAGGTATTTAAAAAATTCATTAAAATTCAAATGTATACTGTAAATGAAAATCCGCGTAGATTTGAAAGTAATTTATCAATTCTCAAATGTTACCTGACAAAATTAAAGCAATTAAGGCACACTTTAGATAAAAGAGGCGCTGGTGTAGCAATCAGTTCACGTAACTTGTAGTGGCACGATGTACAATCCTGCTTCAATGGTAGATTACTTACAGGTATTATAGTCAATTTAAATATTAAAGACCCGTTAGTATTCTTGAAATGTGCTTATAAAAGTTTCTCGAGAAAAATTAATGCAATGTTACGGCAATCAATGCTGAAAGTAAATGTTGTTTTAGCATGTCATTTCATTCAACCCCAAAACCTTGAGCTTGACTTAAAAACGTTTGCATCCAAAATGCAATTATAAGAGTTTGCGGAAAGGGATTCGGGATGGGCGTTGCAAGAAATTTTACATTAAAGGTTAATATTAATAGTTACATTCCTATAAGGGAGGCGTTTCAACGTATGTTAAAGTACCTAATTTCATATCAATGAAGAGGGCAGTTAATGTAAAAATAATGACGAATATTGTTTCTTGTGGGCCATAGCATCTGTTTTATTCCCAGTAGAAAATCATAACGATAGAGTTAACAGTTATCCTCATTTTAGAGATATTTTAAATTATGAATCCATTCAGTTTCCTATTAAATTCAACATCAGCAAATTTGAAAAGTTAAACAACCTTTCCATTAACTTATATTGTGTAAAGGGTAAAAAGTGTTTCCATTTTTATTAAGTAAGAACCAAATAAATAACAGTCAATTAATTTACTGATTTTACCTTGCGATTCAAATAACGAATGTGGTACAGAAGAAGAAGAAGGCATACCAAGTTACATTAATAATAATAATAATAATAATAATAGTAATACACTTTATCACTTTACATGGATAAAAATATGTCAGCTTTGTTTGCCAAGCAACTATCCAATAGGGATCATAAATTTTTTTTGTAATTGATGTCTGAATCATTTCTCCACAAACATTCTTTTAGAAAAGCATATTACTCATTGTCATGAAATTAATACGTGTTACTCTAGATTACCGATGAGTGACGATGAAAAATTTTTAGAATTTAAACATTTCACATATCAAGAAAGAGTATCGTTCGTCATTTATACAGATCTTGAAAGCATACTCGAAAAATCCTCTCTGGTATATGACGAAAACATGTTCCCTTTAGTATAGCTTATTATTTGAAATGTTCTTATAACAATTCATTATCTAAATTTCAATTGTACAGGGGCGAGGATTGTATTACGTGGTTTGTTAATGAATTATTAAATTTGGCGTATTGGGTTAACAATACATTTAATACGGTTGTACCAATGGATAATCTAACACAAGATCAGATTGAAGATTTTGAGAACGCAGTGGCATGTCATATTTGTAGGAAATCGTTTACGGAGATGATATTAAAGTTAGAGACCACAATCATTTGACAGGAAAATATAGATCCGCGGACACATAAGTTGTAATTTAAATTTAAAGGTCTACAATGTTATACCTGTAGTATTTCACAATCTTAGTGGTTATGATTCACACTTTATTATTCGCGATTTAGCAAAGGGTTTTCCGGCCAGGTCAAACTTTACCGTTACATAAAGAAAAATACATTTCTTTCACCAAATTGGTAGACAATACAAGGATACACTATAGGTTTATTGACTCCTATAGGTTCATGAGTAGCAGTATTGAGAAATTGTCATCATATTTGGAAAATGATAAAAAAAATATTACCCGATCAAATTGCACTAATGATAATGAATTTAATTTATTAGTACGTAAGGGAGTCTTTCCGTATGAATATGTTGACTTAAAAACTTAATGAAACTATTTTACCTCCTAAAACTGCATTTTTTAGTCAGCTTCATAACGAAGATGTTACGGATGAAGATTATATGCATGCCGTTAATGTTTGGAATACGTTAGGAATACGTTAGGTCAATACTAGGATTTATATCTAAAAACAAATGTTTTACTTTTGGCGGATGTTTTTGAAAATTTTCGTCAAACCTGCTTAAGTGCATATCAGCTTGACCCTCTGGATTATTATACCGCACCAGGTTTGGCATTTGATGCAATGCTAAAAATTTCTCAAGTTAGATTAGAACTTTTAACCGATATCGACATGGTTATGTTCATCGAAAGAGGTATTAGAGGAGGAGTATCGCAGTGTTCCAACCGTTACGCGAAAGCTAATAATAAATACATGGGTGAAAGCTACGATTCTAGTGCCCCAACAAGCTTTTTAATTTATTATGATGTTAACAACCTTTATGGAAGAACAATGGAAGAATTTTTACCATATGGTGAATTTTCTTTCATTGACGAGCCCAATATTGAACGTATATTAAATAATCCTAACGATTCAGATATTGGTTACATCATAGATTGTGACTTGGATTACCCCACAGAGTTGCACGAGTCCCATAGCGATCTACCTTTGGCACCTGAGCACATGATACCCCAGCCCCGTATTCCAAATCCAAATTGAAGAAATTATTGCTCACATTGTACCCAAAACGTAACTACGTTCTTCACTATAGGAATTTAAAAACGTATTTAGAGCAGGGATTCAGACTAGTTATAGTAAATCGGGTTTTGCGTTTCAAACAGTCAGCGTGGTTAAAAACATATATAGATTTGAACACAATGTTAAGACAGGCAGCAAAAATGAATTCGATAAGAATTTTTTAAATTAATGATTAATAGCGTTTTTGGTAAACTTATGGAAAATGTGCGCAAATATAAGGATGTGCGTTTAGTTACAAAATGAGAAGGTCGCTTTGGGGCTTGCGCACTTATATCCAAACCCAATTTTCACACTTGTACTATATTTGACAACGACATGGTTATAATAGAAATGAACAAATTGGTTAGCGTGTCTTGACGTTCGATAGGATCGGCTACATTACTTAAACGCTTATTTTCGACATTAAACTTATCATCAGTAATGAAGAATTGTGTTTTTAGCAGTTTATGGAATTGAGCGTGAACATGAGAACGTCCAATCTTGTCCATCGTTGCGCGAACTATAGTTGACTAAAAAGTTTTCGGACGGTTTCTCAATATATCTATCTTCGTATAGTTCTTCCAAGACTGATATGATATCATTGACGAGCTCAGTATTACCGGCCATTTTTTCAGCCCATAGGACCTCCAAATCTTGAATCAATTCATGCACGTTGTTCCAGTATTTGTATTCAACCGGTCGCCCAATTTCTTTGAATATTGTAACTTTGCCCCCTTTTCTCTTCACCTCCACCTTCTCCAGTAAGTTTAATTATCGCTGTATATTTTTGGCACGTGTACCTTTCAATTGTTCATCCGGGTTGTTATCACGACGAGCTGCATTAGTTGCAATTAAGATTTGTGTATAGTTCGCCTCGTCTTCGCTAGTTATTAGACGTTTATCTGGTTCCTTCATTATTATTAGATCATAGAGACCCCTCGTACCATTATACCGAACCCCCTAAATAACTAAATCCTTCCCGTCTATCTTTACAGGTGTCTTGCCAATTACCCACTTATCGCTTGAAATGTCGTAAAGGACTCCATAAGTGGTATCAATTGCATTAGATGCATCGCTTAGCATGCGCTCTATGTATATCCGTGGTAATGGATCATATTGTTCCAGAAATTCTCTCAATGCAGCAGTATTGAGTACAATAGAATCGGTCGTAGTTGCTACTGTTTTTTCTTCTTCTTCCACTTGGGGTGTAATTTCTCCAATCACACTAGTCTCAAGGAACGATGGTGTCTCTTGATGCAGAGGATTTCCTTGAAAATACGGAAGTTGTGCGAATGGACTAACATAATTACTACTACTACTAAAAGAAGATGATCTTCGTTTGTTAATTCCTCGCAAATGATAAGGTATTGACGGTGTGGTACCATACTGCTGAATCGGCGACCTGTTCTTTTTGATGGGGGAGGAATGACGTTTTGGCGACGGTTTTGTGAACACCTCCTCCTCCTCCACATCCTCCGGCTCTGTCTTTACTAGCGGTTCGATTTTCTTTGGGATGTTTGCAAGTGGTTCAATGAGTGGTTTGTAAACTTTAGTGAAATTTGGCTCTTTAGTAAATCGATCCTCCTTAAGATGATCATATTTTTGCTGTATAGCTTTACGAACTTGAATTATACGTTTCGTTAACGCTAATCTTTTGCTATCCATCAGTGCGGGTCAACAATAAAACAGATAAACAGGTCTAACAGGTAAATAAACAGCTCTGTTTAAAACAGATAAACAGGTCTAACAGGTAAATAAACAGCTCTGTTTAAAACAGGTATGTTATGTATCCTGTTGAAACGGGGGCTGTTTACTTGTAGGCTGTTTTTCTCAAATGATATTTTAATGATACCGCTATGGTATTATATACTGATCGAAGCCTTTCCTAAAACGACCGTTTTGTACTTCAGCGTCTTTATTTATTACCAGGAATCCGTATCGATTTCGCCAACTCTCTGAGCACATGTCTCGAAACAATTGCATGCTTACAATTGGGGCGACATGATCTTCATATATGTGACGCAAATTCAAATCATCCTGTTCGAAGAGCACTATCAAATTGGCGTTATCTCTAATCAGCTGTTTTATGGTTTTGTTTTTCGCAAGCGATATCGTCAAAGATAAATACTGAATTGGGTTTTGCCACGCTCGGTTCCATAATGTCAGTATTATTGCTGAAGCAATAATAACCAATATCTTTCATGGGATCTAGAATTTCACCCAAGAGTCGATATTTTCTTGATTCAACGATTTTGAATTGACATATACGTGTTTGAAACGAAGACCGTTCGGTTCAGTTAGGAGACTGAGCATGGTGTTTGTTTTCCCACAATTGGAAGGACCACAAATTATAGCGCGTACGCTGTTTGGAAGTAACTCTCCATGCCGTTGTATCTCGCTGTTTGCAGCTCGAGTTAAATCATCGAGATTTACAATAGGTAGTTTTTGAGTTTGAACCACTACTCGCATGTTGTTGTAGTTGATCAGTGTCTATCCCAAATAAAACTGCACAACTTGTCAATATGGTTCTTTATTTAATACATCTAATATTACAATAAATTATTATAACATATTATAGTTTTTTCACTTCTCCCGTGAGAGGATTGTATTGCACTATGGCATCATGTAATATGAGGCAATAGGCGACGATACCGGCTTCAAACACCTTCAACGCTTCCATTTCAAGTTTTACATCTACAGTCGAGTGTTTTAGTGATTCATTTTGTTTTGAGCAATCCATTACGAATATTGGGCATGTCTTGAATTGCGAATAGTCAAATTTAAATAATTTTGGTAGGCTATTATGTACTTGTTGACATTGCATCGCTTCGTATGGGTAACTTTCCGAGTTGAGGTGTAACTTTAGATTGCGAATGTTTACGTTATCGAAATCGGCCGCTCTTTCTGTCGTTGAAAACTTTTTCCCCTTTTGAAAACCCACAATTGCCCATCGAGGCTTCTCCAATTGAGTGGAAGTTTTAATTGGCCATATATCCGACTGTG
Source organism: Vesta saturnalis (assembly GCA_036346205.1). Taxonomy (NCBI): domain Eukaryota; kingdom Metazoa; phylum Arthropoda; class Insecta; order Coleoptera; family Lampyridae; genus Vesta; species Vesta saturnalis. Next base: position 1,653,201 of record JARFJB010001247.1, read on the forward strand.
TCTGTTTTAAAGCTGGCAATTCGTATAGTTCCCATTGACGAAACGGAATCGTAATGGTTGTATTTTTATTGATTTTTTGGAACAGACTTAGTTTAGCACTGTCGCTTAGCATCACATGCGGAATCTTCCATTGAATTTTATTTAACGTTATTTTAGCGTCGTTTGCGGTACCCTTATAACAATCAGCATCGCTTCTGGAACGTATTAACACCAACTCCTGTCGCATGTTCACGATAACTTGTTGATAATCTTCCATACTTCCGAATATGTGTTTTAGACTTATACAGACGGTAAAATGTTTTTTTGTTGCTTTTAGCGTGTTCTACTTGTAACGGTTCCTCATTCTTCGGTGACCATCCCAAATGCTGTAAACCTTTGCTTTCATTCCATGTGTACGATACGTATCCTTTGAGTGCGGATGTTATACCCGGATTTCTACATGTATCCACTTTATGACCTCCTAACTCGTAGCGTATTTCTTCGAAAAGGAATTGTGCAAAGTTGTTTGTTAGGTAACATGATTTTACGCCGGCTCCTTCTACTGCCGATTTTACCTTCAATGTACAGGAAACTATCATATGTTGCGGTAACCAAATCTTGACTTTGTATCAATATACGGATCTCATCGGACAATCCATAATTAGAAGAACCGTACGGAAGATATGTATGAATATCAGACTTGGTGATGGTCTCATCAAAACGTGCGCTTTGAAAGATTTTTAACGAATCTGCCATTTCTATGTGGTTTTAACCCTATAGATTTCAAAAAGTACTTTTCGGCAGACGTTAATTCGCCAGCACGCTCCCTGTTTGAGTAAACCATTGTAGGCTCACGTCCTGTATTTATAGCATCATTGAGGAAAGATGAAAACGGACCTTGGTTAATTCTTAAGCCCATATTCTTTTAGTTCCAGTCGTACCGTAAATGGTTCGCTCTCCACGAAATCGATTAATTCACCCTTCTGGTTCGTTAATTTAATTGAAATGTTACCGATAGTATTGGTGTTGACTTCCAAATACTGAGAATTGCTAGGGATTTTGTCTAAACGATAGCCTGGTGGGACAGACACGTCTATTTCATACAGCACCTTCGCTGGATTCCCGTTTCTATACGAGCCTTTGACAATATTACACTCTATGTGAATATTTGTGTGTTTAATTATTTGTATATCTAATACAGAGATATGTAAAACGTTAGCTTCCAATATCACCGGTTCAAAACCTAGCATACGTCTAATGGAATCCTTTTGAGTAAAATCTATGTCAAATTCACAGCTAAGCTAGCACTTGAGCGTGTTATTATTTGCCCTTAAACTAAATAGACTTGTAGGAATGTGCGTTTTTATATAGATGCTCAGTTCTTCCAACTCGTATGCGCCATGTGGAATTTCAATAGCGTTGAGTTCTGTCCCTTTTATGTAATAAAATTTATCGTTTCCAGCGTGTATATTCCTTATGCTATTACAACCGTAAAATCCGACGACACCGATTACGTAGGTTTTCTTTGAATTAAGTTCGATCGGGGGATAAAAGTTATTACTCGCTATGTTACCAACACCCTCTACACTGAAGGTAATTGACATGGTGACTGTACGTTCCCCAACTACTGAGCATGCTATTTATATAGAAACTTTAAACAGAGATGTCCACAATTTGTGGTACCGAATTGTTGCTCTTGGGAGTAATTATAGTATATTTTGCAATCGCGAAAATAGTCCAGAACTTCTCTCGGTGGTGGAATATTTCCGAAACTATCATAGTACCATACGCTTCCATCACGTTTTTGTAACAAACCCAATGAGTACCACGCCCTTTTGATTATCTAAATTAATAATACCAGACTCGTTATTCCATGACAATTTTGGCATATTATCTCTCATAAACACATCCCTAAAGTATGGTACATCCTTGCGTGCTTTCTTAGCTCTACAGCAGTCAACGGCCCTTTCGGTAATTTTTGAAGTTTTTTTTTTATTATTGGTTTTAAGTGCAAAGCCATACCTCCTCCTGACCGATAAGGTTTCAAAATATCGCCCACCGGTTTTCTTTCCTACAGCGATGGCCTCCATTGTACGATTATGGCGCGAAGTTTCATCTAACATTTTCCTTGCACTACTAGATGCGTTAACCGCTTTTGCAATACCCGCTGCCCCTCCAGCTAAAGCACCAACCGCGGATAATCCCGCAAATAACGGTATAAGAAATGGTAAAAATCCACCCTCTTTAGGCAGCTGAATTACTCTGGGAACGCTTATCTTCCCTTCCACCTAACCTTTTTACAGTAAGTTTTGCTGCTGTAAGAGCTGATTTTATAGCCTTTATGGTTCTAGGACTGTTTTTCATTTTCTTGGTAATTATTCTACGTAATTTCAATAGACTGGTACGCGGTCGTTTTGTTCTGCTAACACCCATTCCTAACTTTCGTTTTGCCTTCATTATACCTGCTACAGCTAAAGCTGCTGTGCGTTCACCTAACTTTGCGTCGGATGCCTTAACACGATCCCAAGCTTTTCTTTCCAAAATATGATCAGCGTGATGTCTACTAGCCAAGTCTTTACTATCCCTATAACTGATATCGTGAGCTTTGCAATGAGCGTCTAAGAGATTGATACCGGGATCACCACGCTGAAGCCGTTTATCTAATTTAGTTCCGGGGCCACAATACTGATACCCGGGAATATGGAGCTCAACGGGTAGCTTATTAATGAGAGTATTAACCAGACCACCCCCACGTGCACTTTTCCGCTTCCCAACTAACATTGTTCGCATGGAGGGAGGAATTGCTATATTTATAGGTAACGATCAATGCTACAATCAAAACAAACAGATGTTTTACCAATATTTTATTTATTCATATATGTGATACAGTAAATAGCTAGGTCGATAATACAACAGCTCCATCATACAAACTGTATTGTGAGAATTTATATCATACTTGTAATTCAACACATTTTCAAAGTCATTATAAATGTTATCATTATTGGTTGCATCATCGTCGCCATACTCCATCTTACGAAAGTGTCGGTAATTGTTGACTTGCTCGATGAGATTTTGAAAGAAACATGGGAGGCTGTATGATTCCAGTAATTCCAACCGAATATAGTTAATTATATCCTTTAATTTGAAAAGCTCTTCAGTGTCGTTCTTGTTCAACGTACAGTAACAGTCGTGGTTTTGCTGAATTGTTACGCTTTTAATAGTCTTTCTGATGCACCTTTCACTACTTCCCAATTATAAAAATGTTAAAATTGCTGCCAAACAATTCCTGAACTTTGCTCGTGTTCAATGTACGTATCCTCGTTGATATTTGACCAATCAATGCGGTTTCAGTCTCTTGGGAGGAAAAAAACTTCATTTCCAGATATGTTTGCCACCTGAGTAGCATCTCCCAATCTTGTCTTTTCATAACAAGGAGCCCGTCTGTAGATACAATTCGTATAACTGGTGCGTACTGTATCCAACTTCAACGTATTTTCTTGGAGAATTGACCTCGAATAAATTATATAAGCTACAATCAATTAAACATTCACCAGTAGTGCTGTTATGTACATTTTCAGTTGGGAAATAGCACTCGGTAGATGTAGCTGCTGTGGTAGAACTATCCTCATCATTACAACACCAACACGAACATGTGAAGAAGTTATTGCAGCTATTCTTGCTATCCATGTAAAAACTTTTCAAATTCATTTGATTGGACTTGCGTTGACCTCAACAATTGATGAATTTGTAACCGCAAATATATATTTTATTATTATTATTATTACCCCCACCACATTATTATGATGGTAGAGGGGAGAACAGTTCTTAGAATCTATCATGATATATCTCAGCACGGTGTTGTTCTTGTAGTATGGGTGATAAAATACATACCTATTGTTTTACTTTACTACGGAAACGTAATCTATCCAGCGCCAAACTTTCCCACAGCCCTTTTCTTGCATTACGATAAGCAAAGGTCCACACTACCATATTATACACTACATTTTTAGTCTCATCAATAACAACTCTCTTCATTATGATGTACCTACTCTTCATATAATGAAGAAATAAAAGCATTATTTGCAATTAAAAATATATAGTTTTATTTTTTCAAACAGTTATACATGAACATACATTATTATTATTTTTCCAGAAATGTTAAATTAGTTGTCTTCCCTACAGTTCCGGCGCTGATGATGTACACATCTTTCTCAGCCAGACATTTTTTAAACTTTTCAATGCGATCTTCTTTTTTGAAGTATTCATAAAATCGTAAGGAAGTATGCACTTATAGTTCTCAGTTTCAATCACAATATGTTTCCCATACTTCGTGTCGATTGTATCCATATCAATCACTTTGTGTTTTGCACCCACTTCAAACTCTTTTACGTTCGTGAAGGGTTTACAGAAAGTTCAATGCAGATAGATCCATCTTTACTGATTCGAGAACGCTTATGAATTATAGTTGACACCGGAACTGTCCTATATATTACTGCATCATGATTTTGATGGTAGAGGAGAGTGTACTTTGATAATTGTATCGATAGGCTAATCTGCATCTGATGAGGACGAACTGCTACCATCAGGAGATGCTGTCCATTTTTACATCGTTGCAAAACTGATGCAATTGCACAGCTTTCAGTTCTTCTACAAAACATGTTCTACATATTTTCTTTAAATTTAAAACTTTTCACATATCGTTACTCCTTTTCATACTTTTCACTAGGACGTTACACTCCGCTTCACTATAATCACCTCGTCCGTAAACCGCCTCATGTTCGGCATCGAATATTAATGCCGAAAATTATTGCTTCAAGCGTTCCACCGCTGTTCTCAGGTCAGTTGCTTTGATTCATTGTTCTTGAGCGTATGCCATCCACATGTTTTACACAACACTCACTACCCATTACACTATTTCCTTATATTCTTACTCTAAACTACCCCCACTATGTTACATTAGTGCAGATATGAACCATCTCTTTGATTACCACACATATCTGGTTACGCGCATAAGCTACTTTCAACGATGATGCTGTCACTATACTTTCTAGCTATAACGCGACCACCTTTTAGTGAGGACATGAACCGACTATTTTAGCTATGATATAACCAGCTATGCTCTGACCCTCTCATTTTAACATGGAGTCGTTACTCTTGTTGACCTCTGAATGACCTTGAAGTTTTGAAAGTCGTAACCTTGAAGTGGAGTATTCACCTTCAATGAACTCATGACCTACTTTTTATGCATAGCTTACGAGATCGTCGTGACAACATGTTTAAACTTGTTAAATACACACACCTACTTTTAGTTTAGTAAATTATTTCACCTTGACCCAATTTAATAAGCCCATTTGACCTTGGTCTATTTTTTAGCATAGACAACGCATTCTTCTTATTTCCATGAATTGATTCTATTTTTATACTTCTACGAAATGTCATACGATACCCTACACGTCAATGACTTTTGACCTTGACCACACTATTATTAGACTTCTAAGAATTGTAATATGATGATGACATTGCAATTTCTATTTTTAGCTTCTGACCTTGACATACAAATTTCCCCGCCAAAACGTTTGACCGCAGAGTGACTTTGTAATATGATGAGGATGGTGACATTGCAATTTCTATTTTTAGCTTGAAATGGAGTATTCACCTTCAATGAACTTATGACCTACTTTTTATGCACGAGATCGTCGTGACCTTGAAGTGGAGTAGCTCCTACCTTACATTACTACTACCGATATATGCAATGTGTTCGATGACCTTGACCTTGAGCAGAAACACTCGTAGAAAAAGTATAGTAGTAAAGTGGAGTAGCTCCGGCCTTACATTACTACTAACTCGCAGTAGGAATAAACAACTTCATACATTATAAACATTCTTTTATTATGATATTTATATACAATATGTACATTAACATAATTATAAGAACACGATGATGATGATGATTAGGTAGGTTATCCTATAAATATAATTCATTGATTTTATAATGCAGTATAATAATGACTTAACTGTATAGTTAATGAAGGATAGTTTAGCCATCATTTCAGCTTTACCAATATCTACGCTGCTCCATAAACCAGCGCAATTTGTTCAATGCGCTGCTGAAGATATGCACCTTCTCGTCCGTTAAATGTGTCGGTAACCTCTCTGGGAGAAATATACTATGTTCTTCTGATTCTAACGCTACCTTGATACCGTATGTAGTGTTTCTAATTGTAATATTTTTTAGCCGATGTTTGTAATCAATAACCATTTCAGAAACTTTTAATACAGGCTTAAATTACCTGCGCCTACTAAGTTTAGGCGTTATAAAAGACCCATATTGAAGAGTGTAATATAAGTAACCGAAGTTATATACCGATTGCAACTAGTAGTATTTATATCAATTTTTATCAATATAGTGATATGTTGTTTTCGGTTGTCACCTGGATGTAGAAATATTGCGGTATTATTCAATTGAAATCATAATCTTCCTTATTAGAAATGATATAATTTACATATAAATTTTGAATAGCGCTGATAACAACCACTTGTATGTTTTTGTCCACTTGTATGCTTTTTGCTCAACCTCACTTTTACCAAAAGAAAAGAAAACGATATGTTAATATATTTAATTAATGTAGAAACATGTACAAATGTATTACTCAGATATATGATTTTCTTTAGGAATAAAACATTTTGATTTAGTACAAGTGCAGAAGGTCCTCTCCACTTCCGTTTCAGTACATCTGCGCGGACGTGGTGCGAGGAGCTGAGCATACGTGCAATGTGGTGCCCATCGTAGATGTTCCTGTAACGGATTGACATCTGGCTGCCATCGGTTTATTCTAACCCCACATGAAACATTCAACCGTATCGTCTGAAGATGTGGAAATGAATCCTGCTGCAGCAAGCGATGAGGGTGAGTGAACTCCAGACCATGTTCGATACGTTAGTAATCGTTTATCGAAACAGTTGTAATACTGAGGATAATAAAAGTTTGGGTCACACATGTTAACATCAGTGAAAACAGTATGATACTGACAGTAAATAATGTATTCTATACAATATATACAAATACACATATATACAATATGTACAATATGTACAATATATACAATAGATACAGTAAAAAAGACTACTCAGTTACGTAGACACCTCATCACACAGTATACATGAGTCATCATCGTACACATCGTATAACTGTGTGAGAGGCGCTACACGACGAGCACCAATAATATTCGTGCGACAGGTGGTATCGCGCAGTCCACCGCTCCATATGCATATGATGGTCCACTACGCGGTAATCTCCTGGTTTCAATCGGGCGAAACAGCGATGACACAAATTCATGAAGTCCACCAGATGGTAGCGAACATATATTGATGTAATGTGGGCCTATGCTGTTACACGGCTTGCCGAAAAGTGCTCGCGTATTACCTTGCTTAATTCGGTATACCACGCTGAATTCCACTGAACCAGTTCATAATTATTTCGTAGCACTTTGGTTATGGAAACCGGTAGTATTCCTTTCTTTTCAAAATTTACCCAGTTCGGAATTAATTGACATGTCCGTCGCGTACTAATTTGAAATAAGGTTTGTGGTTGGTACACTGCAGGATTCTTCCAATCGTCTTGCACTGGAGTAACTGACATAGTGAAGATCGGTAACTATGGTATATGTAAAAACCCCTCCCTTTAAGTATACGAATAATACTGAGTGGGGGTATGTAACCTTGTGTAGTGAACTTGTTGTGGCAAAGTGGAACAACCTTGGAAATAAGTATGCCTAGGAATCCTTGAAGTAGTGGTGAATACAAGGTTGGAAAAAAAACAAAATGAGAATCCTTGAAGTATTGGTGAATACAAGGTTGGAAAAAACAAAATGAGTAACAGCTTTGAACGAAAAGAAAACCTTGAAAAGGTGTAACCGACAAGACCGCTAAAGCAATGTGTGGTATAATCGTGAAGGTCACGTAAGTAGCCTTGAGTAGGGTACATAGTGGGGAGAGTGTCATATATAAAAGAGGGAATGTATGTAAAGCCAGTATCGTATATAATGGATAACATCGTACGTCAAGCCATAGAAAAGGCGAAGATTATCGGTTCTATAGTTCAAGTAAATATTGCGATATTTTGCTTAATAATGTGCATTATTTCTTAAATAAAAGTAAAACAAAGTTTGTTAGTGTCGGTCTATCACCCAAATTTGGATTTGAGCCTGTCGTAAAACTCGGTGGATCGAAGAGTGGTGGAGTGGTGTTTGACAAGCAGGAATGGCGTATACTTATGGATAATCAAGGGGTAATTACTAATTATTTCTATAGTCCTGAAGGAACATGGCTACCTACCAAACTGGGATCGAAGACTGTCTCGTACGAAAATATTAACAAGAAAAAATTATACGCCTCTGTGATAGTGAAGAAGTTGATGTCTATTTAGGATGGGAGTCTATAGAACAGTTATGGAAGCTTTTGAAGATAATATATTACCGATTGGAGTTGGCAGATACTGTGAACTTTCCAGAGTTTTATAAAAACCTAATAAAGTCGGCAGCGGCAATTCCTGAATGTAACATTCACCAAGTTATAGGTCCATTGCATGATGTATTTGAGGTCAACATAGCCTGCCTTCTGGAAATGGAAGAATTTGCCAAGGAGAAACTATATATGGATATGGATCTTGCCAAACCTATAACTGAAAGGGGGTAACGCGCTTGTAGTCAATAGTGGATAGTATTAGATGTTAGTCAATATGTGGATGTGTTATAGTGCGGAGTCGTGGCCTAAAGCTGTAGATTGTGTTAGTGCAGTCCAAAGACTAATATGCCAGTTACAATCATTAGAATTCGATGCTGATCATGAAAAAGTGTATGGAATGGGTAGATTTAGTGATGACTATTTAAATAATCTAGTTAATAAGTATGGGGGAGGAATACGCCTTTGTGAAACATACTTAAAATTGCATGTAGATGATATAGAGTGTATTTGTTGTATAAAGCAATTAATAGAAGACCTTAAAGAAATATCATTGGAGCAATTTATACACGAAATAGAAAGATATTTACCGAATTTTGAGCCATCAGATGACGACTCACCCAGTGAAGAAGGTGTGCATTAATGAGTCCAAAAACGTAGTTCACTACATAATAGTATGGGAGTTGGTGCACAGGCATGCGCGAACAGGAGAATGGGAACAAATAGCTACAGATTCTGCACGATTTAAAAAGAATAGATGACTGTGGTAATATAATTTCACCAATTATCGAAAAACAGCATCGTGAGTGTGTGTTTGTCAGACGCTTTAGTAATATGTAGTGATATATATGTATAGGATAGTATTAATAAAAAAGTAAAAAAGATCTGTTTATTGCATATTAATATTACAGTATATATAATTAAGGTTAATTAGCGTATTACACAATGTCTTTGGTAGAAATCCAGGAATTGTGACAAGTATCAAAACCCAACCACTTAACGAGAGCTTTATTCCCTTGACGTCGGATGACACGTTCAACTAGATGAATGTCGGATGTTTAACACTTTGTAGTTCGGGCTCATAGAACCGACCTTGAATCTCTTCATCTCTACTATCACGTAATGTGTAGGTGAGTGGGCTAGAACGTTTAACTGTTGATATTCGAAAGACTTCGTAACTCCAATTAGGTGTATACCTCTTAGAGAATATGCTTCTATGTTTGCTAATGCGTACATGTTCCCCCACTTTAAATTTAGGTGTTTTACGGTCAAGAATTTTTGACATTTTAAATGTTTAGAAATAGATGCACTATTTTTTTCCGATACATCTACCGGTTTGTATCCAGTTGTTCTATGCTTTCTTGAATTATACTCGGCGACAATGTGCGGTAATATTGATAGCCACTTATAGGATCCTTGCATGCTGAAGGTTTTCCACATTATTGCTTTAAGGGTGCGATTTACACGTTCGACTATACTACTTTTCAAGGTGGAATAACTACTGTAATGATTGATATTAAATTGTTTCATTACTTTTTTGAATTCCGCATTATAGAACTCAGTTCCCATATCAGTTTGTATATGTGTAGGTGTCCTTTTCAAACCAGACAAAAGTTTATCCATTACATCCGCGACCAGTTTACCATTCTTGCGTTTGATGGGAAAAGCCCAGACATATTTAGAGAATGCATTTATTATTACTAAAATGTATGGAAATCCTTTATTCATCCGAGCATATGGTATCATTTCCACTAAATCAGCTTTAAATAGATCATTTAAACCTTTTAGTACAACACAACGCCGCAGGTTTGTGCAGTTCTTCGACAACATCGGCTTTACTCATTTTTTTGTGCTTTGGATTTTACTACGAACTCTACGTTGAATATCGTTGCAGTTGAAAACTTTACAGACGTCGGCATGGTTACACGAATTACATCGTTCCTCTTAAGAGGTTGACCAATTACATCCTTTGCCAGCTCAAATGTTGTACCATCTATGTTAAGCGCAAGAGTTGGATGACTCCACCTGCAATGTACTATAGTACCGTCGTTACACGGATAGGTATATTGATCACCTACGCCGGTAGATAGACTAATTGTCTTCTTTGTGGCGATTCCAGAAAATGATATGAAAGTTTCATAAGACAGATCGCTATGATGAACAATATGTTTCCCAAATTTATCCACTGTCATTTGATGATGAAGATGGCCGCCAAATTTATCTATTGGCATTACTGGTGGACATATAGTACTATCTTTAGTGATAGTCGTAGTAACAATGAAAGGAAATGACTATAGTGGTAGGTTTATAACAAGTTCTGTTACTTTATTACTTTTGCGTTACGTAGTTCATCAATTATATATATTATTTCGTTGTGATTGCTAGTATTTCCCGCCGACATTGATCCTAATAATTCCCTTAACCAATCGACTAACTTATTCGGATTATTCCACGGTACAAACTCAATAGGTTTATTATTGTATCGCAATAGCTGCAGTCCACCACCTCTTTTGGATATAGTTGTTCGAGATCTGGTGGCTGGAGGTGCAATAGACGATGTGGCAGAACGTTTTCTAGGCTGAAGTAATGGTTTAATGATTTCAAGGTACTTCTTACTATTAGTTCCTCGGATTTGATCATCAGGGTTATAATTACGTCGGGCAGCATGCGTACGACGCAAAATGTCATTGTAGTGCTGTAGATCCCTCTTTTGTATCCCGTAGGAACTTTTTAAAAGTAGTTCATATAATCCCGGTATTCCTCATAATCTAGGGATGATCCATCGGGAAGAGCGATTCGCAAATTTTCTCCAACAAAATCTAGTTCAGCATCGCCTATAAAAATTTCTCTTCTTCAGGAATAAAATGCACACCGTACGTTAAGTCATATTCATCTTCGGTATCTCTAAAGATACCTTCGACGTAGTATTTCGCTAATCCTTGGTATTGATTGAGATACTCTTCAAAGGCGGGTTGAGATCCAGCAGCTAGTAGTTCCGATTTCAATTGTTGTAAAGTAGGAATTTCCACCTCGTCGTCATGTGTGACATCAGCAATTACAGATTCCTGTAGAGGTGTGGGAATGGTGTCAGGAACAATAGTACGCGGCTCCTTACGTATTCTAGAGGATTTCGGTGTATAATGTAAAAATACTTCATTTTCATGTGCAATGGACTCCTTTTTTCCGACTTCTGGCGTAAGTGGTTCAGCTTTGATGAAAGAACCATCATTTTAGTAATTAATTGTTTTAATGGTTGTGTAATAGGTTTAAAGTGTGCCTCCATTGCACGTTCTGTAAGTGCAGTATCTTCTTTCAAACTAGCATATTTCTGTTGCACACTCTTGCGAGCACGCAAAATGTCTTGTACTAAGCGCTCCTCCATTACGACTGTACGTTGACAGTCCTAGTAGATTATTTATACTGCAATGAAACAGTCAAATCTCTTACGGTAACGACCGTTATTAACATCGCTTTCTTTATCAATCACAAGAAATCCGAATTATCACGTCAGCAACAGCAGCACAAGTCTTTAAATCTATCAAATGACATATCAACATTAACGTGATCATCGTACACATGCTTGAGATTAGTGTGATCTTGTTGAAAAGAACAAGTAAATTCGCATTATCACGTATAAGCTGTTTTGGAATTGAAGAATACGTTTGACACAGATAGAAACAATCATTATTTCGATGTCTGCCAAAACAAAAATGATCTCTAATTTCATTTTGTTTATGACATGCTACATCATCAAAAATCATTATTGAATTTTTACGGGACTCACTAGGAGGTATAACATCACTATTATCACTGTATTCGAAATACCTAATTTCCTTTATGGGTGCCAGTAACTCCGCAGGTACTGGTATTTAGGTTGTGTAGAGATTTGCAATATATATAGACATTTTCAAAACGTAAGCCATTTGGATGTTCTAATAAGCTAATCATAACATTGGTTTTTCCACAGCCGGATGGTCCGACGATTATACCTCGTTTACATCCCCCTTTTAGTAAACCGCGGTGTTTAGAGTACTGCTCCTTGTTAGGAGTAATGTCATAATTTTTGATAGGTAATTCTGTATCTTGCGGAATGAAACGGATGTCACCCATTATGGTACTAAACCACGACTTGTATGACGCTTCTATATATATATATATATATATATATATATATATCACCACGTGCAGAAAGTAGTTTAGTAGTGAAGTGTCAGTCAGTGTGGTATGAAGTATACATCCCAGCGTCAGAGGAAAAAAAAGGTTCAGGATTAATTAATACTTTAATAAATAAATTACCCGTGGAGTTGCATATACCCGGATATCGATATTGTGGGCCAGGCACCCGTTTACAAAAACGATTAGCTCGTGGCGACAAAGGTATTAACGCATTGGACGAAGCGTGTAAAGAACACGATATTGCATACTCCCAGTCAAACGATCTAGGACAACGACACATAGCAGATAAGACTTTACAACAAAAAGCTTGGAATAGATTTCGTTCTATCGACGCTACTTTGGAGAAAGGGCAGCTGCATTAACCATAGCTGGTATAATGAAAGGAAAACGGACAATGGGAATGTGTGGAAAATCACGGAAAGGACAAAAGAAATTAGGAATGGGAAATAAATCACGACGAAGGAAGCATTCTCGCAGAGCAATTTCGTTTAACAAAGCAGTCCTTCAAGCCCGACGTCGTGTTGGTGGTAAACTTCTATCATCTTTAAAATCGACAGTACAGCAAGCCTTGAGCGCTGTAAAACACAAAAAATTATGTCACCCAAGAGCAGAATATTGCCAATACCAAAACGTGGGGGATTCATACCTCTTATTCCCCTCTTTGCAGCATTAGGAGCTTTAGGGTCTCTAGGTGGCGGTGCTGCGGCAGTCGCAAAAGCGGTAACTGACGCAAAAGCTGCGATAAAAACGTTAGACGAAACCAAACGACACAACTAAGCAATGGAAGCAGCTGCATTAGGAAAAGGTTTATACATAAAGCCATATAAACGAGGGTTAGGTTTATATTTACAACCGTATTCAAAAAACTCCCACTGAAGCTACCACGTTACGCCTTAAGTAATGTTGAGCTATCAAAATTTGTGGAGCAATTACAGATTCCCTATTTTAGAGGGATATATATATATGCGAGATAACTTACCTACACGAATCCATGCGAATGAATGTCGTATTGTGAATCTTGATGATCAAACTAACAAGGGTACACACTGGACAGCTTACATTAAGCGTAACAGGCATATTACATATTTTGATAGCATAGGACATATTAAACCACCCTTTGAATTACTCCACTATTTTAAAAGTGATGGTAGCAGAAACACAATTGAGTATAACTTTACCAAGGTTCAAGATTTTGATACATACAACTGCGGTCATTTAGTCTTACACTTTTTATATGACTACTCGTAGATTTCAGTAGTCGTTACGTGATCGTAATGTCGTACACATTTACATTTACCGGCAAAAGTGTATCTTGCAAGCAACCTTTAATCCACCGATTTTTCTTGAGAATGAGTCGAAATACGTAATGGGATTGACTAGTTTTGAATCTTTCAATACTATACAGAATGTTACTTCAAAGAATAACCAACTCGTATTTGGAAACGATAAAATTACAATACACCAGGATCATACGAAATCGCGGATGTGAATAAATATATTAATGAGTTAGTGAAAAGATCGAAAGCATTTATGCATTTACAAGCGAATAATAATACTATGAAAGCAAGTATGAAAGCAACCCATGACATTAACTTCAATGTGGAAAATTCGATAGGACCTATGCTGGGATTTAATAAAACTGTTTACCAGGCTCAGAAAGTACATACCTCTGATACTCCTATTAACATTATCAAAATTAACTCATTAATTATCGAGTGCAATATAACAAGTGGTAGTTTAAGAATGGTGAAACATCACACATAATTCATCAGTTCTTTCCCAGTGTACCAGCGGGTATAATAATTCCCTCAACATGTCATCTATCTACCTATAAATACATCTACCATTTCGACAATAACACTTAAAATAGTAGACCAAGACGGAGATCTCGTCAATTTTAACGGGAAGTCATAACGATAGGACTACATTTAAAGAAAATATGGTGACGCGCTGTAACACATGTGCATGTACCCAGTGCAAATCAAACTATAAAAGATCAAAGTGTGGAAAGGTGAGTCAGTAAGCGTTCAGCGTCCCAAAGCATTGACACCGCAGAACAAAGCATTACTTGGAAAGTCTCGGCTTTACAGTACTACAATGAGTATATTAAACGTTAATGAAAAAGTTGTTGATAATGCTATCGTTAATTCCGAACTGCACACCCATCAGCCATACACTACCAGATTTGGAAACAATGATGAAATCAGGATACCCATTCAGGAAGACATGTGCACTCTACCATCCGAAAGCTATGTCTACGTAGAGGGACGATTATTACGTCAGGATGGTACTGTTTCTAACACCGCAAGGTTCGTTAATAACGGTATCGCATTTTTATTCAGTGAAATTAGATATGAAATGAATGGAATAGTGGTAGATTCCGTAACGAAAGTAGGATTAACGTCGACAATGAAAGGATTGGTATCATTGACGTCCAATGATCTCGCCCGTCATGAAAATGCAGGTTGGTTTCCTACTGCAAACAGTACACTAACAAATGCTCAAGGATACTTTAACGTTTGTATACCGTTGAGAATGCTACTTGGCTTTGCCGAAGATTACAATAAAGTGATTTTGAACATTAGACAAGAACTGGTATTAATTCGTAGTAACATTGATACCGACGCAGTAATTTCAACTGTAGAAGAAGCATTAAAAGTTAACATAGATAAGATATATTGGAAAGTTCCACACATCATTCCAGCATTAGCAGAGGAGTTGGCGTTAACGAAATACATTGATAAAAATGTAAATACGCCAGTAGCATTTAGAAGTTAGGAAACCCACATATATCCCGCCGTTCCAGCAACAGATAAGCATACATGGGCAATCAAAACATCTACTAGTATAGAAACACCTAGATACATTATTATAGGATTTCAAACTGGGCGAGAGAATAATGTTATGCAAGATACGAGCAGATTTGATAAATGTGCACTAAATAATATTCGCGTGTTACACGGATCGTTATCCGTATGACAATCTCAAAGTTAATTATGATAACAATTGCTTTGCTACGTTGTATGCAATGTTTGCTAAATTCCAAATGTCGTATTACCAAAGAGAGGGCAACCATTACTCACCCCACGCAATTTACCACAGCTGCACCGTTGATTGTCGTAGATTGCTCAAATCAAAAGAAGCATTACACTCTAAAGCAGTAGTTCTTCGTGTGGAGTTTGAAACAGCGGCAAACATAGCTGCCAATACGATAGCATACTGTGTTATACTCCACGATCGTTTAGTTACATACAACGCGTTAACCAAAGCAGTACGACAGTTGTAATACAATGTCCGTCATAGTCGATGTACAAGGGTTTAAAATTTCAAAAGCTTTTATACCAAAAGAACTCGCCATTTATAATGGGAAGCAAATTGCCCATTTTATTTTTAAATCGCCGTATCCCTGGCATACATTGGATGCAGAGAGTCGTCGTCAAGCTACTTGGTTAATGCAAAACCAGCACTGTATTAAATGGGAAGAAGGGTATACACCACACCACTTTCGAAGAATACTCGAGAGATTGATTCAGCCAACAGATTCTGTCTATGTCAAGGGCAGAGAGAAAGCAGATTACATCAGAAAATTTGTGACCCAGCCTGTTATTGAACTTGAGGAAAGTCCACCTCTTCCTGCTATGCAACTCGTTTGTTACTTTCATTGTGAATCATTATGTCACTGTGCTTTGAGTACTGTATATCATATATATATATATATATATATATATATATATATAATAAGTCTTGTACACATTTTTTAATAAAAAAATAGTAAATAGTCATTCTCTTACTAATGAATTAGTACATAATATTAATATATGTTAAACAACTAAAGGAATAATACAACTTATTATTAATATAAGTTTCATTATGGAGAGAATATAGGAAAGAAACTAGCAAGTGTCAGTACCCAAACTATTCTTCTTCCGGTTAATATAAATTCATTTGCTTAGCAACCTGCAATAGTTCGCTCAACGGATCAGCATTCTCCAATTCCGGTATTCGCCAATGCCCCACGCCAATGTAGAACACGTATCACGTAGTCGATATCGTTTGTCATCCTGGGACCTAAAGGCAATTTTGTTTAACATTTCGGTATATATATCATGTAAGGTTGATCGAAACACAAGCATTTTACACATTACTGTTTTATCAGACCCTCCGCAACCGCTTTGTAGTCTACTTCCGTCAACACTTTCTGAATAACAACTTTCTTAACACCTTTCGCTTTCTTAACAACTTTATTATCAGCAAGCTTCAGACAGTATGACTTCGATCCAGCACCATAAAATAATGAATCGCTTTCCTGCGTACTCATCTTTCATTCGTTCAACGACGGAAGCAGTCGTAGGAATACCATGCAACTCATTATTATAGTTGGAAGTATCATATTCGTCTAAATTATTTCGCATGTGTACATACATATCGTCAGTTACTATCTCAACCATCAAAGAATCCGTGTCAGTATAGAGCAACGTGACATTCTTGCCATAATGAGCTTGTAAGATATCATCAAAAAACCGATACATTATAATTTTGGAAAGATCTAAAATACTGAATCCGACATAGACGGGTTTGTCGTACGTAACTACCTGTTTCGACAATTCCGCCGCAAACAATTTATCAGTGAATTGAATAAAATTTTTAAATTGCGGTTTTGCAACGTACCGTGCTAGACCTACCCGACGACCGTTATTTTCCCAATGTGTTAACAGTTTAATAACTCTTCGTTTATCGACATTTTCCATTGTTTTACCAAACACGCCATTATTCATAATTTTATAGAGATCCTTTTCGAACTTGTTCTGTGCTGTGCTGCGGAGAGCGGTATTAAGGTCTACGTATGGTATTAGCCACGGACTCTGACGAAAGCGTAAAACCCTATGAATACGAGTAACAATTAAGCCATGCTCTATACATTGTTTTAAATAGCGGTAATGATATAACGTAGTTGGTCTTATCACATTCTCCTCCTGGGAATGTGGTGCGCAGATCATTTCAGGACAAAACGGATAATCGTTGTGTTCGTCATGCAGATGGTGGGGATAATGTATATCAACCTCCAGTACAAATCCAACATCGGCGTCATCATCAATCTTTACTACGTCAAAGTGTTCTATTTCCTCTTGAGGTAACCACATAAACCCATCGTGGGGCAGGTATTGCTTCATACTCCAGCCGTATAAATTCGTGGCATCTAAATATTGTAAAAACACTTTCGGTTGTTTAGGATCATAGTTTGGAACAAACTCGTTATTAGCGATGCTTCTCCGCTTGATACAAGTACTTACTCCACCCCGAATACCTTGTTTAAAAAGTGATACATATCCATATCCGTCAGTAATTCTAGCTCTACTTTCGTACATTTCAACATGGCATCCCACGCCAATCCAGGCAAAGTGACATACTGTGCAGGTTCTAACCCATACACACCCATACATAATCTCCTAAAGTTTTCAAACACGTCAGCCAATAACAACACATCTGATTTTAAATAAATATCAGCATAATCACCTAGTGTATTACACTTAAAGTGATCCCATACCAGTAGAACGCGACAGTATTCGTCATCGGAAATATTTGCATCGCGCATTTTATCGTAGAATTTGTCATATGATGGCACCGTGACGTCGTTCAATTTACTAAAGCTGTCTACGTACGCATAAGGAAACTACCTTTCTTTCTCACTAAGTTGAAGTCGCTATCATTACTAAAATATTTCCGTACCTCCATACATTGATCATCTGATAAATTCTGAGATAGAGTATCTAAGGATGCAGCCATGAATCTACAACTATCGACGAAACGTAAATTAATGTATTTTTTTCCTGATACCATGACTGTTTACATATTCATCAACAAAAATATGCTTACCAAACGTTATATATTTTTCACTGTTAACCGGAAGTACGGTAATTTCTTCCGTTTCACTCGCTAACTGTTTAATGAACAGGTGAACATCATAACCACTGAGATTATGTAGAAAACGGGAGAAATGTAGGTACCTGATAGTTTAAGTTACACGTTGAATGTGCTGCACCACGATACTTACCAGTAACATGACAGTGATCTCGTACTTTCGGATTTGTCGGATCGCCCGTAAAGTGCTTGCCGCATATGTAACAACATACACTGCGTTCATACGTAACCTGCTGTTCATCCGTTAATGGTGTCATTGGAACAATAGCTTTGAAATGTTCATTATATATCCGTTTTACATCACTTTCCAGTCGTCTTATAAATATCTCCCTGCATTACTCCCCTATACAGCTCCAACTTAGACCACGCATCGTTTACACTACACTTAATGTAATAACTAAACGAGTATGGTTCGTGTTTACACGTTTTTATCGTGAACGGTTTTTCGGGATCTGGTTCAGCCGTATCTACCGGTACTAAGAGCGCTTCAAAATCTGCATATATTACGAATGGTAGAACCATTTGTTTCTGATAGTTCCGAAACGCGAGTATATTTTCCGCGTAGAATTCCCCGGTTATGTCTTTTTTTGTCCCGGTAATTTTGTATATACGAAGGTACAGTCGTGTGACACGTGTCGGGTTAATTGCTCCTCGGATCTAAAGTAATACAAGCATGCATCACAAAATACATTGGTCCGTTCCGCCGAGTTATTTGGTTGCTAAGTAAACGGGAAAAATTTTTTATCCATACATAATGCTGATTATCTGTTTGGTTACTGACTAATAATAATAAATTGACATGAACTGCCTGTTTGGCTTTGGTATAATACAGAGGCCCCACTACCTCTGTGACACGCTGACCATCACGATAGGTATCGTCTAACCCATAAACATTGATGGAAATGTTGTTATTGCTCTCAAACGTTGAAATATTCGTCAGCTTAACAGGGAACTGTACACCATTCCAGTTGAATAACGTCTGGAAATCAGGGTAAGAAGATGTGCGTTGTGGTACTCCCGTTGGTGTCACTAGTGCCGATACAACAGCCCATGCAAAGCAGCAATTATCATTATTTTTTACATTGACTATAGCGTGTTTATGTGCGATTTCGGCGGGGACAGCCATATAGGATGAACCAGTGGTGGGAGAAAATTTAAGCAGGTTTACCTCTATATACACGAATTGCACCAGGGACCACCCTAAAACAGTTGTTACTAATCGATTACTACCATTAGTCACACTTACCAGAATCTTTATGCTGAAATTCGGATTGCTTTGCATCCAATATTTTACTTATTCTTTGGAAATACTCTTCTAACACCGTCCCTACACTGAGAATATCATACTTAGTCTGAAAGGATTTCAGTTCTGTGCTTTCCCTACTGTTCAAAAGTATAAACCAAACAGCTCAACATTACATTTTAATGAGTAGTGTTTCTGCAACTGATTTTGTACTACCTTCAATACGTTCCTTTAACCTCTGCCATAAAGGTGGACACATCATTATGAGTATTGCATGGTGACAGGCGGTACGACACAATGCGTTGTTTAAACGCATTTCGAATCACTTCAACCCCAGTATCGACAAGCAAACATACATTTGCTTTGTGCCTATTGCTTCTGAGGTGTCCTTGGAATGCATACCTAGGTGCATCCATTGAACAATCTGTGCAGTGCACACTTTCACCACTTTTTTTCGGTTGTACCGGTTCAGCGCGTTGGTCAGACTTCCGCTTCCTTGAGTTGCTCAACCCTGATGGTCCGGGTTTCGCATTATCCTTCGCACAGTTTACCCCAGATGGTCCAGGTTGCACAAAGGAATCAGTAACATGTCCATGTACTGCTTTGTTATCGTCGGAAGCGATCCTTGCACCACATTGCTCCCTGTGGTTTGGTTTTGTAACGAAACCTCCTGCATGCCAGATGGTGGAGTAGATACTGACATCCAGCATGCTGTTTTTTGATGTCTCAGTAAAGAATCCTTTCGAGTAAATTTCTTGAGACATTCACATTGGAACATTTTTGCTGCAACAAAGAAAGAATAATAACTATATGCTGAAGTGTAGGTTGATGTGAATAAGGGCTCTATACGTGTTGCATAGGAAGGGTAGCCGGGAGAGATGCAATACGAAACTAACACTTACTATTCTTTGAAGACATGGTGTAACACCGCTTTATAAGACTTGAAACTTTACTTGGTGGCGCATAAAGACGGACTGACACTGTAGTGGAACCGCTCCGTCTTAAATACAAAATTTTAAGTGTTGGGGGAGTGGGGGGAATTGGAATGAGGGGCAGAAGTGGTGAATCCGGACTCCCCCTCTCCCCAGATAACCGAGGTGCTACCTACAGTAAAAATATCATTGTTCACATTGGAAATTCTTCTTTACTTCTATATATAAGTTCCACCATAATCCTTGTTACACCATTGAAAATCCTTTTTTCTACCTTCCAACCTACATATACATATGTAGGTATAAAAGGTTATGAAATCGACTTTTTTCACTATCGCTAAATCGACTTATTCGCTCATTTTACAACTTTTGACCAAGTTTCGTGAAGATCGGTCATGATGTCTGGATGTCTTATCTGTATGTGTATGCATGTATGTTCATATCCACGATAACTCCAGTAGGTATGTTGGACACTTGGGCCAGACAGTTGCGTGCGCAACTGCCTAAGCTGGTTTTGAGCTGGTTTAAGCTGTATTTAAGCTGGTTTGAGCTGGTTTTGAGCTGGTTTTGAGCTGGTTTTGAGCTGGTTTTGAGCTGGTTTTGAGCTGTATTTAAGCTGGTTTGAGCTGTATTTGAGCTGTTTTGAGCTGTTTTTCAGCTGTATTTGAGCTGGTTTTGAGCTGTGTTTAAGCTGGTTTGAGCTGTATTTGATCTGTATTTGAACTGCTTTTTGATCTGGACAGATTCCTGTTTAACCCTTGCTATAATGTAACTCCACATGGGGATTTGGGTTCAGGTAGTTGCGCACGCAACTGTCTGGCCCAAGTGCCCCCCATACCTAAACTCAGAACGAAAAGACCTACTTGCTTAAAATTTCTATTTAAGCTTCTTCTCATTTGGAATAGAACTGATTAAATTTCTGGCAGAACTCCAGCGACGGAGAGGGAGAGTTTCTTAGGGTTATTTTTTTTTTGTTTTTATCAAAAATAGTTCTAAAGCAGTTGCATACTTCCAAGTAATAAAAATACCCACACATAGACCTTAAACATATAGACAAATTATATTCTATACATTTTTTTATGCAATGCATAATTTAGCTGCAAAAATAATCCTACGGTGAAATTTTAATGTTAGTTCAACTTTTTTTCAATATCTAAATAACAATTAGTTTCATAAGAAAAGGTGTGTACATATTTTTAAAGAAAATTTACTTCTACATAAGTTTTATCTATAAAGTTGTGTACTACATCCAAGAAGAGGCGCAACGGTATATGATTTTGTGTAATAGGCGTATGTTGGGTTGCCTAATCGAACTTTCTGTAATAACTTATAAACGCGTGATTATGGAAAGCAGCTAGTTGAAAAAACAAGATTTGGTTTACCTTCTTGCGTCATTGTTGCTATGTAGGCATGTATTACCACCTCGTGTTTACTTTATTACAGGTATTAAACATATAATTGTGATTTTCCTGCTTACTGGCAAAATCAATAAAAACACTTATCTATATAATAATAAAAATACTTTATTTCCCACAGGAAAACGGAATTACACGTTATAATTACTAAATGACTTTGTATAAGCGTGCCACTAATGAAAAAAATAGAAATAACAATACAAATGCATACATAAGGAAAATGTTTAACTGAATAACATATATATAGAAAAACCAGATTATGCAGAACTGTTAATGCGTCTGATGACATGTACGAGACGGTTCATTTGCAGGTTTTGTCAGATTCTAATTAACTTTTTTATTTTCAGCAAGAATTAATTTTTAAACATATTGAAAATAAAAACATGATTTCCCTTTTATTGCTTCTTCATTATAAGTACACACATACCATTAATTAAAATCGTTCAATAAGAAATTTATTTGTTAAATAAATATCAATATTTTAAATTCTAAGGAAATAAGAAAAAGCTGCGTTTTTGTACTACAACTTATTAGCATGCTAGACTTGTTTATGAGTGAAAAAAAAACTACTCAAAATAGGTTGACCTTTGTACGCTAAATTATTTGGAAACGATAGAATTACCGGTTTTATCAGTGAATATGTACAGTTAAATTCCTTTAGCTTTAACAATTACAATGCAAATTAAAAAAATTTAGAACATTAATTGCAATTTTATATAAAAAGAATGTATTTATAGATTCTATAACGAAATGATGTTGTTAGATACGTACTTAACATACGCTCTTCATTAATACCAAAAAATTTATTAGTTACTAATAATAATTATACTTGCAGTATAATTAGCTAAATAAATGGTATTGTTTTGCAAGTCATAGTAAATAAACTAATAAGTATTAAATATTGTTTACGAATTCTACTGCAGTATTTGCCTGTTACAATGTATCGAAGGTTACCTGTCTAGACTATATCCCGCAATTTTTTTTTTAATACTCGTAGTTGATCTAGGTCACTGCCAGAGATCTGTAACCAATCATAAAGCAGTTTAAATCGTTTCAAGGAATCTTCTGGCTATATAAGAGGTGCATAAAACGCATTTACGTTATGTTCTCGAGTAGTCCAAGTCTTTCACATCATTCCAGTATGGGTTGCTGAGACTGGCAATCTAGCTCGAGATCCAACACTTCCTTGGGGTGTGAAAGTCTTACTTTACACCTTAGTGGGGTCGCTGAGACTGGCGATTCTACCCCAAGGCCTTCTCAGCATTCTGGCTCGACCTACAACACTTCCTTGGGGTGTGCAAATCTAACTTTGCACCCCCAAGGCCTTCTCAGCAGCATCCACTTCGAGTAAGTTATACCCGGACCTACTCCGTCGTCGGTAAGCATAATGTACGAGTGAATGTGTGAGTGTGTGCTTTAGTGTGTGTGTGTTTAAGTGTGGTGGTGTGTGTTTGAGTGTGTGAGAGCGCTGAACGGCTTGGTACCACCTGTCACACGCTGACTACTGGTGTTCCTCATGTTGAGCGCCCCTAACACAACTTTTTTATGTGTACGATGACGACTATTTTATATATTATGTGATGAAGTATGTTATGTTGATTCTTTATTTTTTTATGTATCTCTTGACTATAGTGTATAGACTAATTATTTCCTGTCAGTCTAGTAGTGTGTTTATCGCTGCTAACATGTGTGACCTAAACTTTTATAATCCTCAGTATTACAACTGTTTTGATAAAAGCTTACTAACGTATGTACTAAATCAACATGTTTTATTCCTACAGCAAATCATATATCTGAGTAATACATGTTTCTAATATAATTTATATGTCTTGCTTTCTACATGAATTAAATATATAATTTGTACATGTCTTTATTTCTATATACAATTTGTACATGTCTGTCTTTCTACATGAATTAAATATAAATCAACATGTTTTATTCCTACAGCAAATCATATATCTGAGTAATACATGTTTCTAATATAATTTATGTCTTGCTTTCTACATGAATTAAATATATAATTTGTACATGTCTGTCTTTCTACATGAATTAAATATATAATTTGTGCATGTCTTTATTTCTATATACAATTTGTACATGTCTTTCTTTCTACATGAATTCAATATATAATTTGTACATGTCTTTCTTTCTACATGAATTAAATATATTAACATATCGTTTTCTTTTATTTTGGTAAATAAAGTGAGGGTGAGCCAAAAACATACAAGTGGACAAAAACATACAAGTGGGTAAGAGTGGCAACCAGGTCACACGGATGTTATTGTGGAACATGAACGCGCGTTAGGTCGCACGGATGGCCTGGTAATTGTGGAACAGGCAAGCGGGGTTTTAAAGTAGGTCTCATGTATGGTCTTGTAATTGTGGAACAGGAAAGCGGAGTTTGTGACCTTGGTTTTGTGGTAATAATATGTCACACGGATAGCCTTGTAATTGTGGAACACGAAAGCGGGGTTTGTGACCCTGGTTTTGTGGTAATGATATGTAATTAGGTCACACATTGCGCTTTTTGACCTTGTTACGGTGGGGACCTTGGTTTTGTGGGACCTTGGAATTGTGGTGTGTCCCAGAAGTCTCTAATCTTACCTACTAATATATTTATCAGTAAATGCACCGCTTCTTGTATTAATTATTTTGGAATTTTTTGGAAATGCAAACCCTATTTTATTACTTCAAATTTAACTGTAATATTGGAAATTTTCAATGTAAATTGAATTTTATTTAATATTTTAGTATTAATTATTCTAGAATATAATGTAGTTACATACAGCATCATATGATAATGATCGTTGTAATTAGCTTTCTAATAAATGCATATAGTTTTAATTCATAACATTCATTCAGAACGTTATCATTTAAAGGAAACCATTTTGAAGATATTTGAATTAAACCGATGTTAGGCGCCATCTTCCAAGAGCTCCATCGCTCTTAGGAAGCATTTTGTATTAAGGTAATTTACGTTAAATCGACATAAAATCAGCTCTAGAATCTGCAGTTTTCTTTTGTGAAAAGAGTTTGTGGACACCCTGTATACAATATATACATTTTAAAAATATTAATTGCCCAGATAGAAAACTTCGTCACAAAGTATGCATGAATCGTCCTCATATACCTTGTGCCACATTGTTAGGGGCGCTCTACACGATGAACACCAGTATTCTTGGTGCGACGTAATTGAAGCAAATGCATTTTAGCCTAGCAATTCAATTATCGTAATCTAATAATTACTAAGAAAGAATGCAGTAAGAATCTTTGAAATGCCGCTATTACGACATTTGGAGAAAAACATTATTTATTTTTTGTGAAACCATACTGTGATACTATTTTATTTCACTTCATAATTTGTTTTTAGTACCTTTATTAACGATTATTATTATTTCGACATAAAAGGGACAATAAAAATAAAAAAACAACTTTCAAAGACAGTCGATTCATTTGTAAAGCGATTAATTTAAACACGAGTATAAACATTATTAAATTTGTTATAATAGGTTGTGTATTGACGTTGTCATCAACATCAATTTTATACCATAACTGCCTTCCTTCTTCTATCATAGGAGGACATAATCTATTTGGTTTGCCGACGGATATTATGCACGGAAAACGTTGGCTAAATCTCTGCATTTTTCAATGCTTTGTAGAAATTAAAGTAGACAAGTTTCATTCTTTCTACAACTGTTACACTGCACTAATTCGCCAAAAACGTTAAATACTTCTGAGAATAATTTAATGATAATAAACTTAATGGGGACACACTGAAAATCGGAAAAACTGATTAATTACTAGACACACCACACGTTGCAAACCAATAAAGAACTGGATAGAATACCCCGAAAAACCAGCTTTTATAAAGTTATTTTACTGTCTACGCCTCTTTAACTTATATGCAAAAACAGCACACAAATCTTGTTAACTATACAGTTCCGTTTCCAACACTATACGTTCCCCGCACTTCTTGACGTTTACTACATACACTAGTTTTACATATTCCTCATTACTAATACACAGCTTCATCATTTTCTGTTTTCATTATATAACACTCCAAATCGAGTTTTACTGGCTTTATTAACGTCTCCAATCACTCATTCCTCTGCACTTACTGCTTTCTGTACAGCTTTTTCAGACACAAAAGTCATTCTTATCGAGAACAGTTTAGAATTCGCCAAAACCATCTTCCTGGATGATAACCCTGTTGTCTTATTACAACATCTATTAATTGGAAAAGCTACCTCTAAAAATAGGTGATTTAAGTGGATTATTCTATCTGTACCTTGACCTATTTTCGTTTTTCCAAGAATTCCGGCAAAAGTTGACTCAATTTAAACACAACAACCTTCCCATGAGTTGATTTTAAGAATATCACATCCTTCGAACCAATAAACTTAAACTCCCTCAGATCAATAAACTTTACCCATGCACGGCCTGGTTCAATTTGTTTTCTGTGTGGGAAACGACTACTGTTTCTGGGAAACGGTTAGCTGTATTGGGAAACGACTATCTGTATTTGGAAAACAGTGATCTGTCTTAGAGGAACTACCTCCTGTTGGTGGTTAGGATAGTAGTATGAATCCACATACTGTAAGCATAATATTTAGCCAATACAGGAACCTCTATACCTTTTAGCATAGACAACCCTCTTATTTCCACGAACTGATTCTATTGTTAGAACTGAGCAATAGGAACGCTTATTTGCTATTCCCAAAACAACCTTCATGTTTCCACAAACTGCTTCTATGTTTAGATTTCTAATGATACCCCATACGCACGACATGGCTGGAAACGTTAAAACACATCGCAAACCTCGAAATAACGTCAAGAAACGCCGAAAAAACATTAAAAAAAACGTTGTAAAACGTCGCAAACACCAAAACATAGATACATGGATATGTAGATACACACAGAACTAATAGAAGAACCATTTAACCTTAAGAATTAATTTCTAACAATACCCTTGCAGGCCACCTTGATTTCCAATAATTGTAATAACTTTTAAGAATCGACGACTTGAAATTTTGACCTTGAAGCGGGGAGCGCGTACGTGCACGGTGGATTAACTAACCTTCAATTCGTATACTGTGGGTCAGGATCGGTTCTATATCCTAAACTTAATCACCCACATGTAGAATCCAGTGTCCAATCAGAAGACCAAAAACGTCAGGAGGAAACGTCTATCCATATTTGGGAAGCGGATCCAGTTCTTGTGGGAAACTACCTCATCCTGAGACGGTCCAGCTCCTGGTTAGGACACCAGTATTATGAATCTACATACTCTTTTATTATTATAAACAATTTAGGCAATATAGGAAAAACTTACCCTACCTTTTAGCATGGACAACATCATTCTTCAACGACAACAACCTGTTTCCATGAACCGTTTAGAATTGGCCTGCAAGTTGAGTTACTCACTGATTTAATACCTTGACTCGACTAAATTGCTTGATGACCTTGAAAATTTTCGATCAGATAAGGTCGGATAAGATCGGGTAAGACCGGGATAGCCTGTAGGTTAACACATGGTCTTGACAATCAAATTGCTTGGAGACCTTGAAAATTTCCAACCACACAACCATTTAACTTTGACCTACTTATTAGGATAAACAACATGTCCTTCACATGCCTCCTGGTGGAATTACAAAATGATTACCCGAAATTTTTATTTTTGATTTGACATGTCTCGCTTACCTTAAATGGGGTGTGACTTTGACCTTGACAAATTGTCCGCGCACGCGACACACGACACACACACACATAACACCAAAGAAACGTCAAAATATTAGGAGACGTCAGGAAAACGTCAAAAACGTCAAGGACACGTTAAAAGGTCAAAGAAACCTGACAGAAACGTCAAAAACGCCAAGAAAACGTCAAAAACGTCAGGGAAACGTCAAAAAGCATGATGCAAACGTCAAAAACGCGAAGGGAACTCCAAAACATAGATACACACAGAGCTAATAAAAGAACCGTTTAACGTTGCCCTACACTTATTAGCATAAACAACATATCCTTCTTCAGATGCCCTCGAACTGATTGTAATAAGATACCAATAAATTGTAACCTTGAATAGCTCAATTTGGGCAATACAAGAACCATTTAACCTACCTTTTAGCATAGACGGCAATATGTCTCAAATGTAATTCCCTTACCTTGGACATATATTTCTCAGGATTGAGCTTGAAATGGTGGGGTACCTGGAAATAACACCTTTGACCTTGAGAATAGATTTCTAGGAATTGTAATAACTTCTAAGACTTATTCAAAAGTCACTGATTGGTTATTATTAGGAATTGATTTCTAGGAATACCCTGCACACCACCTTGAGAATTGTAATAACTGCATTAACACCTAGACTCAGCTAAGAATAGCCTGCTTGAAAGCCACGTGACCTTGCTGCCCCTTGCTGGTGACCTTCAACATTTCCCGAGACATGACCTCTACCAGAAAATAGAATCCCACACCTACAACTTGACAGTCTATTTAATACCTATGACCTTGAGAATTCCAAGAATTAGCGCTTTGACTTGACCAAGAATTGCTTGGTGTCCTTGAAGAATATACTTTACACGGTGTACGAGAGGACCTTGAAAACCATGTACTTGGACGCAGGCAATGAAATGACCTTAAAAACCGTATGCTTTGATATAGGTAATGTGTA
Organism: Vesta saturnalis; assembly: GCA_036346205.1. Classification (NCBI taxonomy): domain Eukaryota; kingdom Metazoa; phylum Arthropoda; class Insecta; order Coleoptera; family Lampyridae; genus Vesta; species Vesta saturnalis. The sequence goes on from JARFJB010001247.1 coordinate 1,681,995, forward strand.
CAACGACCGTAACCTCGAAAACCATGTACTTGGACGTGAACAATCTGTAGTATGACCTTGAGGAATACACTTAGGCAATATGCGTAAATTGATACCAATACGTTTTGACTGTAACCTAGATAACAAGCTATTTTTAGATTTCTAGGAATTATAACCCCGACTTGACCAGAATAAAATTTTCATTCGGAGAAGGTTGGGCAGGTTAACACATGACCCTGACTCAGTCAAGAATTGCTTGCTTGAAAGCCACGTGGCGTCATTGATTAGAAATGCTGCTAAATCTGACTTGAACATTTCCCGACATATGATCTTAACCAGTTTGTTGACCTGACCCTGCACCTTGAAAAGTCGATTTGAATACCCCATACAGGTGATTTGCAGGAATTATGACCCTGACCTGACCAGAATAGCTTGAGCAATGGATCACCCTTGTCCTTGAAAATTGGTTTTTCTGGGGCGTGACCTTGAAGAATATACAGGAAAGTGTACGTGACCTTGACCTAATGTACTTGCGTTTTTAAAATAAATTAATAAGTAGATCACACGTGACCTTGAAGAATATATGCAGGCGATGTGTGTACGCAATGGCCTTAAAAACTATAAAGTGGATCCTATAATATACGTGACCTTGAAGCGAATCCTCCTATACACCTTTACCGGTCATGTATTGGGATACCCTGCAGGTTGATTTCTAGGACTTATGACCTTGAAACTGGATACCAATACATTTTAGCCATTGATAATATATTTTATAGCCCTACAGGTGATTTTTAGGAATTATGACCCTGACTCAGGCAAGAATTACATGAACAATAGATCGCCTTTGTCTTTTTCTCAGAGGTGTGTCTTTGAAATGGTGGGGAAACGGTTACCTGTGTTGGGTAACAGATCCCTGTTTTGGGAAACGGCTATGTCTTTCGGAACCGGATCCGGTTCTCAAGAAAGCCACCTCATCCTGGTGGTTTAGGACAGTAGTATTATGAATCTACATACTGTAAGCATAACCTTTTATTACAATTTAGCCAATACAAGAACTTTGACTCACATTTTAGCATAGACAACGACAACCTGTATGATACCCCGGATCTTGAAAATTAACATCTTGACTCTGCTTGGGTGACCCTGAAAGGTAAAATTCCGCACACCTTGAAAAGTCCACCCCTAAGAATTGATTTATAAGAACTAATACCTTCGTTCAGCCTGGTGACCTTGAAGAATATACGTAGGCGATGTGTATGATGGCCTTGAGTAAAACACTCATAGAAAAGTATAGTGGAAGAGTGGTCTAGGATCCGCCTAGCTATGTAGGCAACGTAAGCAAATTCTTTGACTTGAACGCGGCAAATGTGTATAATAAGCTTGAAGAATCTGTATTTGGGAAACGCCTATCTGTATGTAGGAAACGGAACTACTTAAGGTCAATGAACTATGCTGGGGCGTGACCTTGAAAAGTAAACTTCAAGAATTGCTTGATGACCTTGAAACATCCTTAGCATGGACAACAATCTGGATGATACGCCTTTAGAATTTTAATAACACCTCAGGGCTTGAGACAGAATGAACTTCCTAGAATTGATGGGGATGCGACCTTGAAAAGATTAATGAACGTTGAAATTTCTCATCAAAATTTAATTTATAATCGACCTTTATTTCTTGGTGACAGAGCATCCTCTTATGTACCCCAATGGAACCTTGAAGGTATGACCTTGACAAACGAGAAGGTTGATCCCTATACGTAACCTTGAAATCCTAAGGCCTTGAAGGGGTGTGTACGTCAAGAACTTGGCAATGGGAGCGACCTTCAAGCGGGGACCTTGAAGCGGACAATCTGTACGGAGGGCCAATGACCTTGAAAACCAATCTAGTAACTTTTCTAGTGCATTTTTAAATCTAGTTACTCCAATGCCCTTGACCTAGAGGAATATACTTTGATGCAGACACTACGTATGATAACCTTGACCTTGAAAACCATGTACTTGGACGTAGCGAATGTGTACGTGAGTTGACCTTGAGCAAAACACTCGTAGAAAAGTATAGTATAAAAGTGGCCTAGGATCACTCTAGCTGTACTACTGATTGAAGTATTACAAGTCCTGCCCCATTTCTTAAACAGAGATAATAAAAATATAAGTAAGACATTATTTTGTGATATTGAAATGATGATAATGGTCACGTGCTAATACAAAATTTAATTTTTCCGATTTATTATATGTTATGTATTTGCAAAAAGGTAAGTTCATCAAAGATACCGTTTAAAACTGATAGTATAGCAGTCAGAATAAGAACTGGTAGTCCACGTGTGGAACTGTGAAACAAATTGCAGAAGTCCAAAATCTAATGCAAAACAAACCCTCCACCTCATCAATCCGGAGGCTGGCTCAGGAACTGAATTTTTATTATGAATTTGTTGTTAGGATTGTACTTGCCGCACAATGCTAAAAAGATTTAAATATGCGTCCATACAGACACAAATGTATCAAGAGTAATGATGCTTTAGATTTAACTTTTTCTGATACGTACTCGTTTTACTTATGGTGCGCTGACAATCCACATTTCTTGCTTGAACCTTCTTTGCATTGCCCTAAAATAGGTGTTTGGGTAGCTGCTCTCGCTGGAGGATTGTCTTTCAAGACACAATAAATGCCGGAAGATATTAAAATAATATTCTTGAAGAATTTGTAAATCAATTCTATGACGATAAAATTCTACAAGAATACTTCCAACAAGATAACGCAGACCTTATGTAGCTGGAACCACATTGGAATATCTATAGCAGTTCTTTGATGATCTATTAATTTCAGAATACTTGGCCACCTAGATCTCATGATCTCACTCTTCTGGATTACTTTTTATTTCCACTCCTAAAAAATACAGTATTTAGAACACCTGTGGATAGTTTGAGGAATACGCCAGGTTCTGTTTCTTGCTCTCTTGCTTAAGTATAAAATGGATGAAACAAAAGTTACTAGATTTGGACAAGTCGTAAATTAATATTAAATGACCCTGAAACATCAAAATAATTTTGAACTGTCACAAATATTTCACGTATTTATATTCGTATATATGTCGATATAGTCTGAGAAATACCTCAAGTGCTTTTTATACCTTTTGTTATTTTACTGCCATCAAAGAACACAAAACCTACCATCCAAAATCATTGTTAGCCCCAAATTTCAGTTGCAAATCGGTCACAAAAACAGAAATATGGTCAAAAGAATTACCGACGAAAGAAAACTTTTTTTTTCGAAAGACACATAAACCGTTTAAAAGATCTAAATAAGTCCGCAGCTGACCTAACTGCAGAGACTTTGGGAATATCAACAAAAAGATTTTGGAGGGCAAAAACAAGAAGACTCTTCCTGGCGCCGAATTAGAAGAACTCGTTCTGAAAACTAGATGACACCTCTTATTCTAAGTGGTGCATAAAATGTGCAGCGAGAAAAACATATATCGGCTGAAACAATTCGTGAGAGGTTCCGAGACGAAATATCTGATATACAATGTTACAAAAACAACATTACTAACTGGACACATAAAGTTGGCTTTTGGTTTAAAATAATAATAATAGACAATTTTAATGGAGGTTCCTACAGTACGATCCAAAAGGTTAGAGTTTTATAGAAAAAGCAGACTAAGGTTCAAGATGTATCATCGCACATGTAGGAGAAGAGGACGGTTTTGTTGACGGCGCAGGGCTAGTTTTCAAAAGTAATCGAAAAACGTCGGCTACCATGACAATGTGAACTGCGAAAACTTTAAAAATGGTTCAAAACCGAACTTGTATCCAACCTAGAGTAACCTAGTCTAATTATCATGGATAACGCTAGTTACCATTTACGGTTGGAACCAATTACATGTTCCAGTTGATCTAAAACAAAATTACTAGAGTGTACCGAGTCTAAAAATATCAATATTCAACGGGCACGTGTGAACCAAATATGGGAAATTATGAGAACTAAGTTGTCAAAGATAGAGTATTATTTGGACTCTTATGTAGAAACTTTACCGCCATACCATTGCCAATAAAGCGGAATCGAAATGGTTTGGTCAGAAAGTAAAAGCATCTACAATCAAGAAATTATTAAACTAATAGATCTCAAAATGATGTAATCAGGACTTGGAATGAGACAATTCAAAAGTTAGTAAAACCCATTGGAAAAATTACATGAAACATTGCGACAAACTAATTTTGAAAGACTAAGAAATCGAAAGTTACAGATGCTTCCGATATCGCTCCTCTCATAACCGACGGTGGTTGTTCAGCAGACGATGATTTTTGGACGATGAAGACAACTAAAATTTGTTTAATTTGTGTTCAGAACCACAGTTTCAATTTTTTCTTACAGAGGTCTTGTAAATTCAACAGCCTCCTGTATGAAAATTGTAACGGGTTAAATATATGTGGCTTATTTCTTGTGTACGTTTCCTCTGTACAAAGAATAAAATTTGAGGTTCTTTTACAATTTCTAATATTTCAAAATCCTTTAATAAAAATTTATATTGGGATTGTGAAAATGTGAAATGATTACCTCTGAATTTAATCTGGGTAGTTCAATTTGTAAAGATATCATTCAATGGTTTAATTTTACTTTGCTTGTTACAGTTTGAATGAATGAACCTTAACGTTTGTTTCAACAAACTTCTGTCTTGTCAAGATGCGCCAGCTAGCTCAATTATTATAAGTAATGATTACTGTTACCAATGATCCAAAATTATACTCAATTTGATTTTCTTAATTGTATACAAATCGTAACTCTATTGAATTTACTTCCTTCTGCATTTATGTATTCAGTACTTGTATGAGCTTTTAATATTCGTAATAGTTAGTAACAAAAACAAATCAAACGTTATACTTATTTAATTAACCACAACACAATAGCACATATAAAATAATCCTTTTATTCTTAATAACTAATAAACAGAAATTTCTTTATCAAGAATGAACGAAATCTATTTTCGTTCATATATAAATTCAAGGAAAAATAGAACACAAACAAGTATCATTGATTTACACGATTAGAAATCTTACTTGTCACTTCGTTGAAGGCTTACCCTTTAACGTTTAACCCTTTGTTGTGGATTAAGACAATTCCAATTTTCCTTCCCACAATTTAATGATTTGTTAATAATTGCTGGATAGATATACAGTTTTAATTATCACTTTAATTGTTAAAGTTTTGTTACGAATCGCATGCGATAAAACTGCAATGCTAAATCGTACGATACAATCGTGAGTGCTTTCGAGTTATTGTTCTTTATATATTGATTTACCAATTTAGATCGATCACTATCACACATCGTTCGTTCACTATTTAAATGTAATGGTATAGGACCTGCAATACATACAATGCACGCAATTTATTTCTTTATAGCGTCGCCTTTCTTTTTATCACTTATTTGAACGTCATACTTTTCTTCACTTTAGCCGATTATTAATTTAATAAGGAAAGTATTATACTTTTTCTATATGGTACACTAAAGGTTATCTTACTTTATTTCTAAATTTAGAGTAACTTGACTATTACTTCGTCATTCGTGCCTCGGCAACGAATCACCCTCTTTGGTTACCTTCAACCAACTTGTGTTGTGACATACAACGGGCGTAATATCTTTAGATATAGTTTTGGTTGTTTAACCCGCTCCAAAAATTTTAATTTTTTATTTTAATTATTTTGAAACGAAATTTATTTTCGTTCATATATAAATTCAAGGAAAAATAGAACACAAACAAGTATCATTGATTTACACGATTAGAAATCTTACTTGTCACTTCGTTGAAGGCTTACCCTTTAACGTTTAACCCTTTGTTGTGGATTAAGACAATTCCAATTTTCCTTCCCACAATTTAATGATTTGTTAATAATTGCTGGATAGATATACAGTTTTAATTATCACTTTAATTGTTAAAGTTTTGTTACGAATCGCATGCGATAAAACTGCAATGCTAAATCGTACGATACAATCGTGAGTGCTTTCGAGTTATTGTTCTTTATATATTGATTTACCAATTTAGATCGATCACTATCACACATCGTTCGTTCACTATTTAAATGTAATGGTATAGGACCTGCAATACATACAATGCACGCAATTTATTTCTTTATAGCGTCGCCTTTCTTTTTATCACTTATTTGAACGTCATACTTTTCTTCACTTTAGCCGATTATTAATTTAATAAGGAAAGTATTATACTTTTTCTATATGGTACACTAAAGGTTATCTTACTTTATTTCTAAATTTAGAGTAACTTGACTATTACTTCGTCATTCGTGCCTCGGCAACGAATCACCCTCTTTGGTTACCTTCAACCAACTTGTGTTGTGACATACAACGGGCGTAATATCTTTAGATATAGTTTTGGTTGTTTAACCCGCTCCAAAGAATAAGAGTCGAGTTCTTTTAAACTTTTTTAATTTCATCGTTATTGAAGACAATTTAATATTGTTATTGTGAAACTGAAATGATTATTTTCGTTCATATATAAATTCAAGGAAAAATAGAACACAAACAAGTATCATTGATTTACACGATTAGAAATCTTACTTGTCACTTCGTTGAAGGCTTACCCTTTAACGTTTAACCCTTTGTTGTGGATTAAGACAATTCCAATTTTCCTTCCCACAATTTAATGATTTGTTAATAATTGCTGGATAGATATACAGTTTTTAATTATCACTTTAATTGTTAAAGTTTTGTTACGAATCGCATGCGATAAAAACTGCAATGCTAAATCGTACGATACAATCGTGAGTGCTTTCGAGTTATTGTTCTTTATATATTGATTTACCAATTTAGATCGATCACTATCACACATCGTTCGTTCACTATTTAAATGTAATGGTATAGGACCTGCAATACATACAATGCACGCAATTTATTTCTTTATAGCGTCGCCTTTCTTTTTATCACTTATTTGAACGTCATACTTTTCTTCACTTTAGCCGATTATTAATTTAATAAGGAAAGTATTATACTTTTTCTATATGGTACACTAAAGGTTATCTTACTTTATTTCTAAATTTAGAGTAACTTGACTATTACTTCGTCATTCGTGCCTCGGCAACGAATCACCCTCTTTGGTTACCTTCAACCAACTTGTGTTGTGACATACAACGGGCGTAATATATTTAGATATTAGTTTTGGTTGTTTAACCCGCTCCAAAGAATAAGAGTCGAGTTCTTTTAAACTTTTTAATTTCATCGTTATTGAAGACAATTTAATATTGTTATTGTGAAACTGAAATGATTATTTTCGTTCATATATAAATTCAAGGAAAAATAGAACACAAACAAGTATCATTGATTTACACGATTAGAAATCTTACTTGTCACTTCGTTGAAGGCTTACCCTTTAACGTTTAACCCTTTGTTGTGGATTAAGACAATTCCAATTTTCCTTCCCACAATTTAATGATTTGTTAATAATTGCTGGATAGATATACAGTTTTTAATTATCACTTTAATTGTTAAAGTTTTGTTACGAATCGCATGCGATAAAAACTGCAATGCTAAATCGTACGATACAATCGTGAGTGCTTTCGAGTTATTGTTCTTTATATATTGATTTACCAATTTAGATCGATCACTATCACACATCGTTCGTTCACTATTTAAATGTAATGGTATAGGACCTGCAATACATACAATGCACGCAATTTATTTCTTTATAGCGTCGCCTTTCTTTTTATCACTTATTTGAACGTCATACTTTTCTTCACTTTAGCCGATTATTAATTTAATAAGGAAAGTATTATACTTTTTCTATATGGTACACTAAAGGTTATCTTACTTTATTTCTAAATTTAGAGTAACTTGACTATTACTTCGTCATTCGTGCCTCGGCAACGAATCACCCTCTTTGGTTACCTTCAACCAACTTGTGTTGTGACATACAACGGGCGTAATATCTTTAGATATTAGTTTTGGTTGTTTAACCCGCTCCAAAGAATAAGAGTCGAGTTCTTTTAAACTTTTTAATTTCATCGTTATTGAAGACAATTTAATATTGTTATTGTGAAACTGAAATGATTATTTTTGTTACGATTTATTAAAATTGAATGGGTTCAATTCATAAAGGTATCATTTACTAGTTAACTTTACTTCGCTTGCTAATTAGTTTCGGTTTGAGTAAATAAACTTTAAGGTTTACGTTTACGAATTCCTTTCCTGATTGATTGCGACGGCTAGCTCAAAGTTAAAATAAAGAAACGGCCACTGTTATCATTAACTAAAATTATGTTCATTTCGATTTATTTATTTATACTCATTTAATTAAATTCCAAATCTGAATGAAAATGCATCAACACGTTGTTTACAAACATATATACAATCAAACATATCTACAATAACCTTCTTAAAACTAACATATAACAAATAAAACCTTTATCAGAATTAAACGCTTGTTTTCGTTTAATTGTGATAGTCAAATGTAAAGTTTCGAGAAATCAAACACAAACACATTTTATTTATTAACACAAAAGGGTTCTTACTTGTTTTCGTTGAAAAACTGATTATGTAATGGTGGCGCTCCTTTGACTGGTAAAGGGGCTTCAAATAGGTTGGAGACTTCTCTTCCGATGATGTCACTTTGTCGGCACTCTGGAACCGTTCTCTTTTGTTGTCCTTATCTTTTCTTATACTTCTACTGTAGCTGAATACGCTTCTAACTTTCTTTTTCAGTTAAAAGATTTTTGTAAATAATTGCTCGATATATTTACACTATGCAGTTTTACTTAATTGTTCAGTTTAATTACGCAACCAAATTCCAGCTATTTACAAAACGCGTATGCTCCGTTTTCATACAGCAATAAATTCGAGTTATGTTCCTTTATACTTTGATTACTATCTATTATATTTATTGTTCACTATTTAAACACAATTGATTACGGTTCTGATATATATAGAACGGGTTATCTTCACCTATTACGTCACTTTTAATGCGTATTTTAAATTATGGTGTAATCCTTTTATTTCCGCCAACTTGCCAATATTTGCACTTCTTGTTATTCTAATAAGGAAGGTAATTTTCTACTTCTTCCCTATTATACCGCTAATTAATTCTTATTTGCATTTTCATACTTTATAGGGCCGCGTGACTACACAATGTCACTTATGCTGCGGCGTCAATCGACCGACAACTATCAACTCGGATCGCTTATTTTAGGTGACTCTTTTGATCTCTTTCTTAACGCGACATGCACATCACTATTATTATGACAGCGTCTGATCCCTTCCAACACATCAAAGCACTTACAAATGCCGCGTATTTAAATATTTATAGGCAACTTACTGAAATAAACTCAAGATTTTCATCTTATTATTAATTACATTCAAATACAAATAAACCATAACCATTTCCTTATCCAGAAAAATAATATATAATTATCTAATCTCATATAATTTAGCGCGAACTTTTGATTTTTTAAAGCTCCCGTACAGATAAACCACTTTCTAACTACTACTACCTATTAAAAATGCAAGTCACTTTGAGAGCCTCTTCGCCTCCCTCTTCAACGTATTTATGCATTCGCAAATTGCCGCGTTTCCTTTAAATGCTTTCTAATTAAATATATAGATAACATTGAAATAAACTCTAGCGTTTCATCTTAACATTAAATAAATTGATACACAAATAACAACCAATCGTTTCTGTATCTGGAAAATAACATAATTATTTAATGTCATATAACTTAGTGCGAAATTTGAATTTCTCAGGCACCCGTTACAAAATCTTTTTATTAAAGAAAAACACACAATACTATGTTTTGCTTTATTCTACACTAAAATATAAAAATGAAACATAATTAATGTACTACCAGTACCAGTACCCAGCGGCTGAAGGCTATCCTTGCCTAGGCTGGAGGCCAACGAGCCATCGCTTTCACTCACATCCAACAGCTTAGCACTAGCGAACGCGCCAATGAGTGTGTCATAAAATGTAGACTCCGATTATTCGATCCTTCAAAGCCAGAAATTTGACAGCCTTATTTTATCGATTATAAATGCGTTTCCGTTATAATTTTAATTTGCTGTGTATTAAATTTAGTAAGTTTCATTATAACACTGCACTTTTTAATTTAAACCTCAATAAACATTAGCAACGATTAAATATAATCTTCTGGTGTTATAATACAAGTAGTAAGGCTAAGCAGGTTCTAGGCCATAAAGTGGCGTCATACGAATCAGCGAAGTGAGCAAGTAGCTAAGCACCGTGCCTCCGGAGGTTTGCGGTTGGCGGACCAATGAGAGACGAGGGCGTGGCTCCGCTTGGCGGAAATAACAGTGACGTCGGCCAATTGGATGCGAGGATGGGCTCCGTTCCTGTCGAGATTAGCAAGGGATGCCTCATTTGTTGGCCAATGAGAGACGAGGCGGCTATATTAGGATGTTGGAATACAAATGCGTCAGGGCCATACAGGCATTGTTTCTACGGAAGGTGGCGGGTTCTTTACCGCTGCCGAATATCCACTTCCGGTTCTTGGTCGTTGGTGAAGAAGCCACCTTGTCACATGTGTGCATGATTCTATCGAGTATTTGTTGTTAGTTTGGAACTATAGGATATTCGTTAGTACCCGGCATCAGAAATGCCGTATAGTTCAGGAAAACTGAATGTGACAACGCATAAATTTTGAAGCTTTTACATTGTAACGTTTTCCTTGACGTATATGAAAATATTGGAAATTGTTACAAATGGTAATTGTATTTAGAAACCCTATTTTGAGAACGAATATAGTTTGGTTTGATTATGAGTAATAGATTGGAGTTTTAAATTAAGATTTGGTACATGTTGGCATCGTTAGAAACTGAAATCCCTTTTACTATTTTAGTTGAGAGTTGATTCGTTCCTTTGTAAATAATGGCTGTTCGTCTTTTCCTTAAATTTCGTTAATGTTAGTTATTATCGTTAAAACTACGCCATTGGATAATTAGATGTCGTATTAAAGTTGTTATTTTGCATAGAATGTAGTGCATAAAAGCATAGATTGCTTTTAAATACAAATACAAGATTTTAATGCTCAGTGTCCAGAAGAAATATCGGTTACATTGATAACAGGCAGGTTGTTCTTATAATGCAATTTTTCCCGCTCGGCTCACAAAATTTCAGTTCCTTTTCGGCTCGTGTTAAAATTTAAGTAATAAATTTATATGATCAGTGGTTGTGATAAAAATCCAATGTGGCGAGAAGTGGAAGATTTATGTAGATCAGTCCTAGTTTTGATGTCGCACCTATATATTATCTAGTATGAGAACTTATACGTCTTCGTCCTTCATCCTGTGAATTTGGTTTTCCTACTTGCTACACTTGTAGGTTGGTCAGAAATTTTAGTACCTTCCCAGTAGTGTGTAAATTTTCTATTTGAAGATGAAGAGGAGGGTTTGTGATGCTGTACGCAATGAACTCAGAAGAGACGACGAACTCTTAATGTTTTTCTTATCATTTTGCATAAATGACTTGACGCTACCTACAAAATTCTCAGGATCATCTAAGACATTTTGTTGGACGTTAAGATCAAATTCGTGTAGAAACTTTTTCCATTCAGCTAAAATACCTGTGGCGTCAGTTACCTCACTATCTTGTTCTCCTGCTTCCGTTGTATCAAAGAAAATGTTACTGAGCACTGCATTCCGGATTCTACTATAGATGAGGGTATATTGTGTTTTATATTAGATATTTTCTAGCTAGCAGAAGCGGTTCAAGCAAATGAGCAGGAGGTGGGTTGCTAGTCGCTATGTTGTAGATTATGTGTTTCTGTTGTTCTGACAGAATATTGCAGGCGTTGATGATATTATATTTTTAATGACCGCTGCTTGGTGTTTACAAATTTTTCCTGTACTACCCTGGAGGCAACAACACATACAAATTTCCATATCTACAAAGTAGGCTTTCTCCGTAGAGGAACTCAAAGCAGTATATTGTAGAGTGCCTATCTCCACAATTTTTTCCGGATCGGCATCTTTGTCGTTGGCGGTGTATCTACTAATACTAACTCTGTTCATAATTACATCAAGTAGCCTCTGTTTGCGGTAGCAATTAAAATTAATGACAATGAAATCAACAAGTTGTACAAGATTATATGCTTTAGTCCTCTTTCGCGGTATATCCATAAATAGCCTAAAGATTACTTCTATGATGTTGTTGGTATTCGATCCTCTGGTAATAAATGTTTTTCGGTACCACAAACACCATTCCTCTCTTCTTTCAAATAGTCTTTCAACATAGGTAATATATTCAGGATAATTAGCGCAGCTATTGTTTAATATAGAAATGTTTTCCTGTAACTCTTTCTCACTACTGCTACATTTCAGTATGTTTCTGAAGTTTGTCGCAGATCATTGACGTCGTTAACAGGCGTTTTATAAACTATGAACTTTAAATGCCCCCAAAGAAAAAAATCCATTGGATTAAGATCTGGCGATCGCGGTGCCCAAGCTATTGGTCCACCTCTTTCGATCCAACGATTATGAAATACCTCACCTAAATATCTACGAATAGCCAAACTAAAATGAGGAGGGGCGCCATATTGTAGAAGCCACATATTTGCTCTTGTTCTTTGAGGAATTTCTTAAATTAAATCTGGAAGATCGTTTCGAAGAAATTCCAAATATTACCTCCATTTAACACTCCATTAAAAAAGTAAGGACCCAGTCATTGATCTTCTACGATTCCAGCACATACGTTAAGAGAATATCTTCGTTGATATTTTGTTTCCTGGTATGCATGTGGATTCTCATCAGACCATCGATGAGTATTATGATAGTTTGTAATACCATCTCTTGTAAAGCCGGCTTCGTCAGTAAACAAAATCGTACTAATAAATGCATTATCTTCGTCATATTTTTCCATAATGATATTACAGAGCTGCAAAAGACACACGGGATCTTCATGATAAAGTGCTTGTACCTTTTGCGCATGGAATGGGTAAAGAAGTTGCTCGTGAAGAATATTCCAAACTAAAGAATGGGCAATACCCTCCTGCGTGGCAATTCTTCTTGTACTTATCGCCGAATTTTCCTCTACTGTCTCCAGCACTCTTTCTTCTTTTTCTACAGTTCTCGTAGTTCTCGGTCTTCCTGAGTCATAAATATCATTTCTAAAAGAACCTTGCTCCCCCAGACGTCTGTGAATGTGAACAAATGTTTGTGCATGTGGTATTCTTCTATCAGGATATGCATCCATGTAATTCCGGCGAGCTTGTTCTGAATTACCATTTGCTTGTCCATAACAAAAATGCATGTCACGGTATTCAGTACTTGAGTATTGCTGAGCCATTTTCCAAATTATTATGGTAAAAAATCAAACTTATACGATATATGTTCGTGACAATTCGTATCAAAAGTATTAATAACAGTTATTCGAAGCATGCCAACTCGGTTAATTAACGAAATATCAACAATTGATCTTTTAATAAAACTTTAATAACGATTTCTGACTAAACGGTTGCATTTATCGGCTTGAATAAAGAGCACATAATGTTTTCTAACATTGTTTCTCTTTATAATAATGTTTATGTTTTTGCGATGTTTGGCAAGAGAAAAAAGTTATCAACACAAATTTTGAGTTTTAGGTAAAGTGCCCTCTAACGGCGCATAATGGAACTTTTTTATTACTGCTCCAATAGAACTTGATCTAATTAGTAAGTATGTCAAATGAGAGACTAATCGACCTTGAACTGCAGAAGTTATTTAAAAAGAAAATTAAAAAAAATCGGTCTTTGACAAGCCGTAACTAGCAAACAAATGACAATCCGAAAAAAAATTTCCTTACAAACTGCTATTATTTTAGCTCGTAGAATCTCCTCCCGGAGTTTCCTGATGGACTTTTAGAACGCCCTGTATATATATATATATATATATATATATATATATATATATATATATATATATATATATATATATATATATATATAAATTGTAATCTTTAATTATGAATTTGATTTAAAATGGCGACTTACTTTAACGAGGGAAAAATAAAATTATTTAAAGTTTAGTTTGAGGTAAATTTTTAAATTTTAATGTTAATAATATGATTGCAGTAATATTTGACTTTTTATTACTATATTGCACCGGACTAGCTCAGAATCTCATATGGGGATAGAGTTCAGGGAATTTAGTTGAAGTTAAAATTTTGTATCTGTAAATGTGTATAAGAAATATCCTTTATGTAATTGAATTGAAAGTATACAAATAATTCTGAATATAATTTGCTATCAAACGCATGCGTTGTTATGAACTTACGTGAAATTAGTAACTGTCAAAGATGTCAAATGAATAATTTAGAAAATTAATGTTTGGATCAAAATGAAAATTTAGACAAAGAAAAGAAATTAATATCTTTACATGTGTTTACACAAGTAAATATTTAAAATTCTTAACCAAAAACATATATGTAACAAATATAAATTGCAGGAAAATATCAATGAATAGGGTTATAAAGGTTTGACTCACATATACTGTCCTCACGGTTGATTGATGTCTTCGGATACTCCAGTTGGAAGTAGGCAATGTCCACTTGATTACGGTTGTTACCATCAGCCAATACTGCTAACTCGAATCTCGGTTGTCGAAGACACCAACTTCCAAACTTAAAGATGTTTTCTCCAAAAACGGCAAACTCCAATCACTTATTTAATTTCGGTAACTTTTTATTTAAATAGTTTTAAGGCTTAATGAGTGATATCGTTTTAAAAATATTTTTTTAAATATCCAAAATTTTTATTGATAACACTTTTATTTTAGCTACCGATTCAATTTTTGTTTAAAAGAGATTGTCCGAAGAAATGAAACAACTTTGACCAAATAAAAATGGGTTTTAATTTGGTATAAACGGAAATAATTTAAAGTTGGATAACACAAAAGCAAATCTTTACAAAATCGTGACACAAATTAACACGAACAAAATTATTTTTCAAAAACGACAGGTATCGGAGACCGAATTATTTATTTCAAACCGTCGATATAAAAACAAGTGCTCTCGAAAATATTCTTCGTAACGTAAAACTTCTTGACGAAAATAAATTAGGTTATGTACTCACAAATTTCACAACACTGTTTTAACCTTTTACACTTTTGAACAAATTCTAGAGAGAGTGATTTCCTGAGCGCTTGCTTTTATATGTTTCTGGTTGTTACAAAAAATTCTTTTTTTTACAGCCATATTGCAAAAGTAACCATGGCTATGATTGGTGGATCAAAATTACAAATTGGACACAAATGGAAATTTGGCCGTAACTTTCTTATGCATAATCGGAATTGAAAATTAAAAACGGAAATGAAAACTACGTAAAATTTTGAACAAAAAGACACCTAACAAGCTATAATTCCTAACATTAATATACGAAATAACTTAATCTACCTTAAATAAGCTTCTAACTATTTACACTTACAAGCTATACTAAAACTAATTGCAAAAATGGAATTCTGAGAACATTCTACATAAGAATACATATCTTTTATGTTCGAAACATTTAATTTAAAGAAAATTTTAAGCTTTTGTAATATTAGCTTAAATTCACCTCAGATTTAACATAATTTTGCGGAGAAAAGCGCTGTATCCTTATAAAAACTGTGTCATAATAAGAAAGAACATTTATTATTTGCTTTAAGAGCAAAATCTAAGTGTAATAATGTGGAAAAAGTATAAAATTATATAAAAAACCTAAAAATTATGACCTAACCAAACTTAAATCTAAAAATGAAATTAATTTATATTTAAAAATGTTTTTAACACTTAAAATGTTATGTTTAAGGTTTGTACTTATTGTCTTTATTATTCTCACTAATTATTTGCAATGCATAATGTTATATAATGTTGCATTGAAAAAGTTTCATCGTCTAACACTCTTTTTAAATGTTTCACTATAAAAATGTACGGCACTATAAATGTTTGTATACCAAATTGTTCTATATGTTGTTCTTACCGTGAATCTTGTATCATAATTTTTGTCACTAATTCGCTTTCAAAAATATGTGCGAAAAATGTCTAAACTGTCCATATTATAACCCTTTTATTAAATTTTTGTATTTCCTGCATTCAAAAACTAAACATACACTATCCCTAACATAATCCTAACTATATAGTCCATGTTTAAACACCTGTAAAGTGTTCACTTGCCAACATACCCTTGTAAAATTGACTTTTATTGCCATAATTGCAATACTAAAATGACTTTACGAAAATGGTTATATTTAACATTCTTAACAATTTTGTTAGCAGCAAATTGCTTTTTAT
Organism: Vesta saturnalis; assembly: GCA_036346205.1. Lineage (NCBI taxonomy): Eukaryota > Metazoa > Arthropoda > Insecta > Coleoptera > Lampyridae > Vesta > Vesta saturnalis. The sequence goes on from JARFJB010001247.1 coordinate 1,698,223, forward strand.
GATGAAACCAAACTAAGCAAATGATATTCAGACTAATTTATACCAAACAAATTTATTTTAACCACATCGTGAAACAGATTTATATAAAATAGTGTCTCGCACTTGTATCGAGCTAGAAATCACCCCTTTTTATTACCCAAATGTCATGTAAGCTGTCCGATACTTCTATTACCTCTTTCTGAACATCTCAATATATATATATATATATATATATATATATATATATATACAGGGTGACCCAAACTCGATGGCTAAAACGAAAACAGCTGATTCCTCTGGCCAAAAGGAACAAAAAATTGTTAATACAGGGTGTGTCTATCGTTAATGGTTTCCAAGATGTTAACTTCTTTTTAATTTTTTCTATTTCGTGGAATTATTTTTTAAATCACGCTGTATCTTCCAAACTAGAAGAGTTACAAGAAAACACATTAGGAGAAATTTGTAGAAGATGCAATTGCCTTAAAGAATATTGAATTCATTCGAGACAAACTCATCATTCAACATTTTTAATGACATAATGAATTCAGAAATGATTTTTTTTCAAATCCCAAGACAAATTTCCAAGAGGATTATTTTTCCAATAGAGATGGATTTGATACATGGCCGATAAAGGAAAAACTTCCTTTTTTCATAAGCTTCACAACGATATGAAAAAAACTTATGGTTGACGTACTAATTACTGAATTGTTACAGGAGTACACCTCAGGAAAAAATTTTAGAGCATAAAATTACCTTCAAAAATATGGTAGAGTAGATGAGAATTGACGATTTGTCCCTCACTTTTCAATCAATCTGTACATTTACGGCAAGAAATACGTCTCCTTTACTGATATCTTTTCATCACCGTAGCAACGACTTGACATTAGTAAGTTAGTTGTCAAAATTTGTTTGCTATTACAGTTTTGCTGATTTCAATACGAGTTCTTTCTGTTGTAGTGATATTGTAATTTAGTTTTTGAGTCGTTCTTGTTCTTGTTATTATTATTGTTCTTGTTTTCCTTCCTGAGTCATGCTTTCAAATGAAGAATATGCCTATATTCATTATTATTATGGTGTTGCCCAAAGGAATGCGAGTGAGGCTGCTAGACTGTATGCAGCTGCTTTCCCAAGAAGAATTCATCCAGAAAGGAGAGTTTTCTCTAGAGTACACACTTCTCTTAGAGAGAGAGGATCTTTTAGGATCCTAAGAGATCAAGAGGAATTTCATAATGTTGAGAGGATTGACGACGTAATCCAGCATTTCGAAGCAAATTCTGAGACTAGCTTACGGCGGTCATCCAATGTATTGCAGATGCCACGAGAAACAATACGGAGAACTCTTAAGGCTGACGGAAGACGTGCGTATCACGTGACGGGAGTTCAAGAACTTTTAGATGGAGATCTAGGTCGGCGGATTGAGTTTTGCCAATGGTATCTCAATTCAGTTAGGAATCATCGAGATTTCCAAAAAGCAATCTTGTGGACGGATGAGGCCACCTTTACAAGGTCAGGCATCTTCAATATCCATTTCTTGCCGTAAACGTACAGATTGATTGAAAAGTGAGGGACAAATCGTCAATTCTCATCTACTCTACCATATTTTTGAAGGTAATTTTTTCGTGAGGTGTATTCCTGTAACACTTCAGTAATTAGTACGTCAACCATAAGTTTTTTTCATATCGTTGTGAAGCTTATGAAAAAAGGAAGTTTTTCCTTTATCGGCCATGTATCAAATCCATCTCTATTGAAAAATATTCCTCTTGGAAATTTGTCTTGGGATTTGAACAAAAATCATTTCTGAATTCATTATGTCATTAATAATGTTGAATGATGAGTTTGTCTCGAATGAATTCAATATTCTTTAAGGCAATTTCATCTTCTACAAATTTCTCCTAATGGGTTTTCTTGTAACTCTTCTAGTTTGGAAGATACAGCGTGATTTAAAAAATAAGTCTACGAAATAGAGAAAATAAAAAAAAAACATCTTGGAAACCATCAATAGACACACCCTGTATTAACAATTTTTTGTTCCTTTTGGCCAGAGGAATCAGCTGTTTTGTTTTGGCCAACGAGTTTGGGTCACCTCTATATATATATATATATATATATATATATATATATATATATATATATATATATATATATATATATATATATATATATATATATATATATATATATATATATATATATATATATATATATATATATAAACGGTCATTGCTGAGCCCGTAGCATATATAAACCGTACCCTCTTGAGCACGAAAAACATTGTTGAGCCCGGCCCGGGCTCAACAACGTAACCATATCTATATCATCAAAATATGATTGTATAGGCATTAAAACGTGCAAATCCGAAAATTAGGTAGGGCTTCATGATGTCCGTTTATATCTCCACTATATACAGAATAGTTCTGGGGAGGCCGCTTTTATATACATACTCTCGATCTTCACGAACGGTACGTTGTGTGGCCCAGCATGCGGCAACATTGGGATCACTATTTAAAAGAAAAACGTGCAAAATATTCTTTTTGCACATTTTTAGAACATTGGCAATGTTTACGTGACGTACGGCTACGTATGTGCATATTTTTAATATGGTGCTTCTTGCATTACAAATTATTAAGTTACTGTAATCAAAATAGTATATTATACACCTAGGTTGAGAAGTGAGCCATTATTAAACGAGCAATTCTAAACCGAGGTGTATATAGAATTTTTGTTACTACTTGAGGATAAAACTGTTAAAGTTATCATTAGATTGAATTAGTATCTGAATATTATTGTTATTTTCTATCGACTTTCATAATTAGCTAGACTGGGCATTATTTGTCAAACTAACAAAGACAAACTAATACTGACAAAATGACAAATGACATAATTCATTATTAACCTATAACTAATAATGTTAATTCTGTTAATACCGGAAATGCCGGACTAAGCACGATTTGTCATAAATGCACAATTAACTATAACTTTAAATATGCTTAGTTAATTGTGCAGTTAATTAGCAATTTTTATCTTGTTAAATTTTTGTTGTTGTTTTTGAGTTGTTATGAGTTTTGTTTCATTCATTAAAATCATTATTTACCTAGGGAGAGAAATATTACTTCTCATTAAAGGAATGAGGCAAATGATGGCGATTTCTTAGGTTAGTAGTAAAAAAAATTTATTTCTAAGCTTTAAGTATTTCTATATGTTATAAACGAAGGCTTTAACTACAACCAAGTTCCTTCCAGAATACAATGAAAAATGTTTCATTATAAATTGTTGAACTTCGTTTTTTAGGTGGAATTTTATGCTTAATATGGTGGCTGAAATGTTTCTCAATCTTTTGTTATTGTTCTTCCGTCCACCGTACCCTAATAATTTTTGTTGCTTTTTTGGCGGTTCAACATCGGCTGAAAATGTGCAAACAATAAAATACAAAATAAGTTAATGTTTATAAATTATAGGTGAGTCACTTTCACAGCTTGAATCGGAATTAGGCTTCTTTTTTGATTTACTTGAATCTGTCATTTTGCTTCCATTGGAAGTTTTGGCTAAAATGAGTAGTGGCATACTTTCAAAGTTAGAGAAAAACACACATCACTTCCACTAGTTGTATGGCAATTCGATTTTCGTTTCGCTATTTTGGAATCACGTGCATTCTTAATATTTTTTGGAACCGATTTACTTGCTTTGGATGTTTCGGCTAAAATGAAGAAACTAGATTAAATTATCAAAGGGAATTACAAAGACACACACTTAGGTCACTTCCACTGCTTGTGTCGCAATTAGATGTTTTAGATGCTTCGATATCTGATTTACCTGAGTTAGATGCTTGGGCTAAAATACGAAAAGAAGATATAGGTACAATGAAGAAATGGATCTGATAGTACATACCACCGTTGTCATTAATTTTCCCGGAATAAGATACCCTCTTTGTTCTATTACAGTTAAGTAGTGTAAGGTTGCGTTGACGCACCCTGTATGTAGGATGTTATAATGACGTGTATTACGTGTTTTGAGTACGAGTGTATTGAGTTTGAACGAAAAAAAAAATTTTTTGTGTATATGTATAATGTATGTGGGTGGGTGATACGCCACTGGAAATTTAGGAAAAGTATCATTCAGTATGTAAATACGTGTATTTGAATGTTATAGAGACATTGGTGTTGGAATAAATAGATTCTGACGAATGTAAATGTGAAGAGAAATTTGTCGATGGGACGATAATGTGTTGCTACTGTTGACTACTTGTTAAGGAATGGAATGTTGGAGGATAGAGGAGTAATCTTTGCCGGAAGATGTGAGTGTATAAGTGTAGAATGTTTTAGAAAATATGTAGAGAAAGATTTGGTATGTTAATTGTTGGTTATAGAAAGTTTTCGTAATGTTGTGCAATCAGTGTTGAGAATACATGTAAGTATATGGGATTTGAGACCTTAGACGGTACTTATTTTTGCAAATGTTGCGGAAGGAAGACGAGGGCGTGTGGGAGATAAACGATGAAAGTTGTGTAATGGTCGAGAGTGGCTACTGAATGAATGTGATGACGAAAAATGGCTTCTCCATAAAGTGATTGTAAAATTTGTATGTAAAAACAAACATGGCGATATATTGTAGTTATGAGCGTGGTTGTACAGATGGTAGCATCTGTCGGGACTAAGAAAGTTTGAATGAATACCATTGGAGAATATAGCAAGGAAGTCGGACATGTTTAAAGATGGATGGCTTAAGGTATAAATAGGAAAGTCAGAGATTGACGTTAGCTTTAGCTTTTTAGCTTTTGGCTTTTGGTGAGAGCTCGGTGAGAGACGCGCGCGCGAGGCGATGTGTGAAATTAGAATGGGTTGAGTTGGAGTTATATTTGTCAATAATATTGAAGGCAGTCATTCTTTAAACAACTGTGTAACCCGAAAGGGGATGAATCGTATAAGACATTCATAAATAAAACAATTATTTAAATTGAGATTGAAGATAAAATCAGTTTGTTTATTTTCAAGAAAGTAAAAAGTGCGTAAGCAGATTTATAAAACATAATAGTTATTACGTTATAGTGTTGAGTGCAGCGCGTGTTCTTGTAACGATATTTAGTTAAAATTATTTATGGGATCACCTTTAAGTAAATGAAGTATTCATGATAAAGTGAACCTATGTTAAGGTAATTTTATGTGACATTAAAAGTTTATTTGTGTTAAGGAAGGACTAAATTGTCCTAAAGGTTGCGAGAAACTTTTAAGAGGCAACTAAATGTGTATAGTTTATTACGGTTTATTGGAGCAATAACTTCGTATAGTTGGACTAATCGCGATTACAGAAAGGAATAAGTGTTTGTGGAATTGTGAAGTATTTGTTATGTGCCTTCAGACAATTTAAAGAACACAAATGGACTACAAATAATTGATTTACGGGAATAAAGAAGAAAGAAAAGCGTAGGATTAGTGGACAATTTTAAGTAAGAATTATATTTAACCCTTCACTGCATACTGTTGTAAATTTACAACATTTGATATTTTTTCCTATAACATACACTGTATATAAAAATAACCCGCTGTTAGCATACTGTTGTAACTCTACAGCGTACCGGTAAAGTATATAGTCCAAACGCAAATTTATAGATGGTGCTCTAGAGGTATTTTACTCAAAATAAGGTATTGTGTTTTTATGTATCGTCGAGCTCGTACATGTTTATGTATTTTGAGGTTAAAGTCTGAGAAATCAGTATATTTGCTTGAACTAAAAATAAATTTGTATTCGTATAGGGTAAGTAGAACTTATTGTTCTTATATACATTTGATATTTTTGTGAAACATAGATGTTATCCGTATTATTTATTTGTGGTTTTTCTACAACATCATGCAAATACAAAATAATTTTTAGATGGCGTCTAATATACGGACCAACGTTTTCTTACCGATAAGGAGTTGGAATACATTCTAGAAAATTTATCAGAGAGTGAAGATGGGTTTGATTTCGACGACGACGACATATTGACGATTTTCTGCCAGATGACTTAGAGACAGTAACATAATTTCAACCATGAAAATATTCAAGAAAACCCCGAAAATCAGGACAATGACAAAGTCGCCCCGACAACTTCGAAGAAAACCTCCAAAAATGACTATGAAGGTACATAGTCATTTATATACCTAATAATAGATACTTGGTATTGTCTGTTTGAAAGAAATTGATTTATCTATGTTGTTTTATTTGTTTGATAGAACTTATTTTATGTAGTTTCTTATAGATATTATTTGGAAAAAGAAGCAACTTCTTCAATTTCAAGCTATTACCTCATTTTCCCAAAATGCCTTGGATCTTGAAAGCCCCTATGAATTTTTTAGTTATTTGTTAACTGATGATATTTTCGATAAAATCGTGTAGGAATCAAACTTATATGCTATCCAAAAGGACCCTAGTATACCACTGAACATAACCAAAAACGAAATCAAACAATTTCTTGGAGTAAATTTGTACATGTCTCTTGTGCATGTACCAAACGGTCCCGCTTATTGGTCTGAAGATTTGGGATTTGAATAAATAAAAGACACGATGTCCGTAAACAGATATGAAAAAATCAGGCGGTGCTTACATTTTAACGATAATGAAAAACATTTACCGCGTGAAAATCCGGATCACGATCGGCTGCATAAAACTAAGACCTTTCATTGATTGTTTGAATAGAAATTTTTGCAAGGATATACCAATTGAACAATGTTTATCAGTAGATGAACAAATATGTTCTACCAAAGCGCGTCATCATTTGAAGCAATACTTGCCTAATAAGCAACATAAATGGGGGTTTCAATTTTTTGTTATTTGCGGGGTGTCGGGTTATGCCTATAACTTTGAGATGTATTCTGGCCAGGAAAATCCTGAAAAAACCTACTATTAGATCTTGGTGCTTCGGGGAACGTAGTCGTAAGACTAGCTAGAGTAATTCCAAAGAATGTAAATCACAGAATTTATTTCGACAATTATTATACTTCACTGCCACTATTAGTATACTTAGCTAGACAAGGAATCCATAGTTTAGGCAAAGTTTGTCGGAACCGAGTCCCAAACTGCAAATTACCAGACGAAAAGTCAATGAAGAAAGAAGAACGCGGTAAGAGCTATGAAATGGTAGCATCCTGTGATGGAGTAGATATTTCTGGAGTCGTGTGGAAGGACAATAAAATTGTAACCCTTTTATCAACTTTCGCGGTAGAAAATCCTATTGAAACTGTGGAGAGATATGACAGACAACAGAAGAAACATGTAAACATAAATTACCCCTTTGTAATTAGGGAATATAATCGTCATATGAGCGGGGTGGATTTGCTAATTTGGGCAGAGTGAAAATTTTATGGCGAAGTAAGAAATGGTACTTCAGACTCTTTCACCACCTATTGGACCTAACATTGACAAACAGGTGGATTTTATACAAAAAAGAGCAACAACACAAAGGCAATGCTAGCAAATGTCTGACACAAGCGAAATTTAAATGTATTTTAGCAGCGACTTTATGTTCAATAGGATAAACAAACATTGCAGCCAAGCGTGGAAGACCGCAATAGAAGATGTAGAGCAAAGGCTTCAATTTAAGAAAAAAAGAGGACCATCAATAGCTATTCCTGTGAAATAAGTTCGCACTGATGGTAGTAACCATTGGCCAGTATGGACAGAAAAACAAATACGATGTAAATTTCCGACTTAGTTATTCCCAGGTAAGTGTGAAAAATTGGTGCCTCTCACGTTTTCCAAAGTAAAAAATTGTTTCAAAATTTTTCACAATTAGTTTACATGTTTCTAATGGAGCTATTTTTACAATGTTTGTATAATGTTGTAATTTTACAACAGAAAGTTTTTGTTTTTTGCACAAAGTTGTAAATTTACAAGTTTCTTTTTGAAAAAATAAACGTCAAAAAACGTATATAGAATTTTTTTAATATTTTTCCCACCCATTAGAAACCCCAATAAGCATCATATATTTTATTTTCAAAAAAATAAAAAATCATGCAGTGAAGGGTTAAGTACTTTAAAAACTCAGATAAGCACGATTATTTTTTTTTTTTGATTAGTTGAATTTGCGTATTGTGGTGTAATTTTTAATTAGTTTTGAAGGAAAAAGATAATCGGTCTCGAGTTATGTTGTATTGGTTGTTTTAGTAGTAAGAATTTTGCAAAAACGCAAATTTGTATTGACAGTGGTTTATCAACCACGCTGTTGTGTATGTAAATATTTGTTTATTTTGTGCAGAACAATAGATATTTATCGTTAGCTTTTATTTTGTTGTTTATTTAACCAGTTATGAGACATATTTGTGACGTTTACTTAATTGGTGACCTAGTTTTCGACGACTTAAATAAACTTTGCATATTTTGGATTTTTAAGATTAATGAACAACCTGAAAGGTTATATTTGCCAGGTTGATTGCAAAAATTTTCATGTTAGTTTCTTTTAACGCAGTACACTAATGACGGATCAGCTGTTAATTAAAGTTTCATTAAGTACAACTAAGAGATGAGTTTTGAGAACTTAATATTTACGAATGTCAAATACGATTCAGAAGTGTTAAAAAATTAAATTAAATTTAACTTGTTAGGAATATTAAACCTTCAAGGATTATTCTCGTTTTACTGTTTTGCAGCACTTTATCACTATTATATTGGAGGAACAATTATTAAGCCAATGACATTGACTTTCTTTTGATTAGGAATTTTAAAATTAATTATCGATCATTGAATGAAGAAATAGTTTATTCATTAATAAGTAGAAATTTAACTTTAGTATTTTGGATGTACAGGGTACAATCAGGAAGTTTGTGACGACCCGTGTATTTCAGTTTTTATTTATAACTGTTGGTTACGTGAATGCAGTTGAATTTGAGTGATAAATTTTGTTTTGGAAGTTTTGGTATACGAGGTGTATTCAAAAAGTTTTTAATAACCTGGGTAGTACTAAATATATTTGAGTTTGAGTTGAATTGTTTGGGACGAGTGTTTGTTTTAGAACCCTCGTGTGGAGAATTTACTGAGTAAGCACAATCCTACTTTCCACAATCAAGTAGGGTTAATTAACACCCAGCTTAAGACAATTATTTTAGCAAAGTTTCGATTGTGGTGGCGCCTAGAGACATATTTTCCCGGACTGAGCTGTTTGAATATTGGTGTAAGGTGTTTGAGCGTAGTAATCATTCATTTTACTTATTATTTCGACCACGCCCATCTCCCTGTTAGCTGGCTTGGCAACCCGCTTACATTACTAAGCATACACGACGCCTAGTGCGATTTGGACGTGTAACAGTAGGTTTTCATTGCTTTTGAGTGGTAATTTATTTGTTTTCGTTTTCACAATTTACTGGCTTGGTACGTGACTAATTAATAAATTTCCATGAATAGAAAGAATTTCCGCTCATGTCTTAATGCCCCAATCCCCATGTCATTAGCATTCAATAACTATTTCTATTGTTCTTCCTCTTTCAATGGACAATACAGAAAATAAAGTACATTATTCAATATTTGTAATTTGATTTATTATCAGATTAGATAACATTTTATCTAGGCTTAAACAGATTAATTTCAAAAGACCTAAATGATCATAATTTATAATAAAAATTGGTAATTTTGGTCTTAAATTACCTTAGATTTTAGATCTTGTTTAACACTATTGAGTAAATAAATCATAATAATTTCTGTTATTTCCTATTCAAATACTTACCGGTTTTTGAGCTTTTTAAATGGTGTATTTGTGTATCAAAGATATGAATCTATCTACACGTTTCGACAACACTTACAGTTATCTTCGTCAGTAGTAGCATTATCTAATAAAATTGTTAAAGATGTTCAAAACAATTTTGTGAAATTTGAAAAAATTAAAACATAAACCTGCTATTAATATAACAGTTTGGAAAACGTACAAAGCCAACTATAGAATTCAATTTTAGTAAAGAATAACTAGAGAATTAAAAAATTAAGTATTGCTAAACTGTCTGTAAGATGGCAAATCAAAACATCCTCTAACGGTCGAAGGCTAATAATGAAAAATGTCACCCAAGGAACAAATTTAACAAAATTTAATCGAAATATGATGTAAGTGTAAATTTGTGAAAAACTTCTATTTGAAATTGATAGAAGCATTCACAAATAGAAACTTGACATCGATTAAAATAATCCAGTTAAATCTAACAAAGAAATAGCTTCATCAATCAGTGTAAGTGCTATTTAACCATGAAAAGCATAATCCAGAACGTTTTATGTATTTTTTTAATTTAATTTCAACTAATTACATTGTATTATAGTGCTGTGGTAATTCAACATATAATTGGTAAAGCATTTACTTCAAGGTCTAGGAAAAAACAGCAAAAAACCTAGAGACACTAAAAGCTAAAATTAAAATTAAAATCAAGACGTATCATCATGCCTTTTTATTTAAATTATAAGACGGCAAAACCTATTTAAACGGAGACTTTTTTCCTGTCTATTTATATATCTCAATAGCTTCATGTTGTAAACGATCATAATGAGTTTGTATTGGCAATATTTCCATATTGTCAAATTGAATATAATGATTTAAATTATTTAAGGGATGATCAGCTACCGCAGACTTCTCTGGTTGACCTAATCTACAAAATCTCATATGTTGTTTACGTCTTGTATCAAAGCTACGTTTTGTGGTTCCACTGTATACTTTTTCACATGAACAATATACACTCCCAAAGATGATAATGGGTTTGAAATATCTTTACGTGACCTTAAATGTTCTTTAATTTTTCTTGTAGGTTATTAATAGTGCTAACACCAACTGGTTTTTCTTTAAGGTTATGTCTAGAAGGTGTAATAACATAATGATTATCAGTAAGTGAATATCCATTACGTTGTTAGGATTTTATTAAATATTTATATTCATGTTTTAATAATTCAGAATCACAACTTCGTGTTGCTCCATCTACTAAAGATTTAATTACACAAATTTTCTGACGCGGATGGTGGTTGGATAAATTATGAAGAAATCTATCAGTATGTGTCCACTTTCTGTAAACTTTAAAAGGTAGTGAATTATTATTTTTTGATATTAATATGTCTAGAAATGGTAAACTTCCATTAGTTCCATGCAAATAATAAATGAGTCATCTACATATCTATACCAAACTGAAGGTTTTTTAGGAGTATTCAGTAATGCTAATGTTTAAAATTTTTCCATGTAAAAATTGCTACACCATCAATCTATTCATAGAGTTTACTATTCCACTGAAAATAAGTCGTAGTAAGACAGTGCTGTAAAAGAATGGTTATATCCTTTGGAAAAAGTTTCTTTTAGAGGGTCTTTTGTTTCTCTACTTAAAATTGTTCGCGTAAGAAACTTTTTTACCGTAACACACATTACCAATAACATTAAAATTTGTAACTATCGAGTGGTCTTATGTTCCATATTACACGAATTATCTTAACCTTCCGCTACTGGAAATAAAATACTGTGCTCATTAATGAGAATTAGAGCCATGAACATTAAATGTTAATTGGTCATGGCATTTTTCAATTACAAAATTAAATATTAATTGATTGATAGTTACCTAAATATAACGATCTGTTAAAATTACAAATAAAGCTCCACAAATTAAATGACCTTGTCAATACTTAACAAAAGTGTAATCCGCCGAAATAAAATTGAAAATAAGGAAACAGAGAGAGTACGGATAACGTATTAGGTGTATAAAATCGGGCCACACTACGTTTTGTATATTAGCGCGTCGGGCTCAGTAGAGACCTGTTGCTATACCGCTATATATATATATATATATATATATATATATATATATATATATATATATATATATATATATATATATATATATATATATATATATATATATATATATATATATATATATATATATATATATATATATATATATATATATATAGTGATTCCAACTATACATAACTTTGGATTTATTCCTCAGGACAAGAATAAATCAAGAATACTAAGAAATTACGTGAAATTACGATGGCGATAAACTGCAATTTTGATAACTGTTGTTTATGTGCTTGTGTCATTTTGACATATAATTTGTGTTATCTCATTTAAAGTTCATAAAAATTATGGCGCACAATTTCTCTAACATACGGGGAATCACGGCAAAATTCTGTGCTTGCGACTCGTCTATGCAGAAAGGTTTCCAGACAGATATCATCCGGCACGTGAATTCTTTTTACGTGTGGTGCAACGTGGTAAGGAAAATATCAATATTCGATAGAGGCCTGGGCAACATGGAGGAGTAGTTAGACCTGTGCACATTGTCAATCTCGAGAAGGTTTTGAACGCCGTCGAACAGCCGCCTGGAATAACAATTGGGATAATTGCAGAGCAACAAGGCGTATCACAATCCACAATTTGGCGAATACTGACGCCCAACCAACTTGATCCATATCACGCGCAACGTGTACAATCCCTACTACCAGTGGATCATCCTCCTCGAGTACAGTTCTGCGAGTGATTGCAACATCACAATCTGGTGAACCGAAACTTCGCCAATGACGTTTTAGTTACGGACGAGGCAATTTTCACATGCAACGATATTCACAATGACCATAGCACGCTTTATTGGCCATGGAGAATCCTCATATTACTCCCCGAAGACATTTTCAACAAAGATTTTCTATGAATGTGTGGGCTGGAATTGTGAACAGACTACTTATTAACCCTTTCATTCTTTAGAATCGACTAAGTGGTGCTCGTTATTTACAACTTTTGGGCGATAATTTATCGGGATTGCTCGAAGATGTTGTTCTTGAAGTTGGTCAAGCTATGTGGTTTCTCCAAGATAGTGCTCCGCCACATTTTTCCAGGGAAATGCGGCGACATCTAGATAATGTGTTTCCCGGAAGATGGATAAGTCGAGGTGGTCCAATAGCCTGGTTACTCGATCGCTCGCTCTCAATCCTGATCTTTATGTTTAAGGTCACTTAAAAAGTCTAGTGTACGCCGCCGAAGTTAATACTGAACAAGAATTGCGAAATTGGATACATGCTGCTGTCGAGATAATCCGCCAACACCCTTTCTTTAGACCGCGCTAGTGGGAGATCCTGGATTCGGCTAGCCTAATTATGTATAGAAAATATGGGAAATAAGTTCGAACACTTGATGTGATGTTATTTTAAAATGTTCTATGTTTTCTTTATTTGAAAGTAAATTTCACGGATATCTACCAAACTAAAAAACTTTTAAACGTTTACTACATTATTGTTTTATATTTGAGCGTAGCAAAGCGCATATGGCTCTTTATCAGTGGCTATTACGCTTTCATCCGGCGAGTTTCAATATTACATTTATAAAAATAATTAAATAAGAGTATTAATAAATTTCAGGTTTCTAACCATTATAAAAATTACGTGTTTTCTGCAGTTCGTTCAACGGATATATTACGGTATATATATATATATATATATATATATATATATATATATATATATATATATATATATATATATAATACAGGGTGTCAGTTTAAGATGAAATGCATGGGGATATTGAAACCGTTAGAGATACGAAGATGGTTAAATGGAGAAAAAGTTGCGTCATTATATGCCCAAGAAGTAACCATGGTTACATGTCAAAAATCCTTCCATTTACTAGACACAGGGTGATAACTGAAAATATGCGTTTTTAAAAATCGCTATATCTTGTTTCTTGCAAGAGATACATCCACGATTTTTGCAGGATGGGGGTAACAGGTAGCGAGGATTTCAAAAATGATTTTGAAAAAAATATAGGCCTACTAGATTTTGAGATAATGCACCCAACTTTCGATTTTCTTATGGACGCCATATTGGATTTTTGCATTTTTGAATTCTTCATAAAAAATGCTTTTCAACCATATATCATATGTTTATAATCTGCCAATGAGAAAGTGTCAAATTACACAATTAAATTTATATCAAAGCAACCTTGACATATCATGTATTTTAATTAAATGAAAATTAATCTACAAATTAAACTAACTATTGAGAACAATATTATTGATTATTAACATAAATCATAATAATAAAAGTGACAAAAAACAACAAAAAATAAAATTTAATATTATACTGAATTTTACTATTAATTAATCAAATGCTCGAATAAACCTCCATTCTCCTGCAAACACCATCTGCATCGAGTTAGCACTGCATCACAAGAGTTCCTTATCATCTCCGGGTAATTTTATTAACAGCTTCGATAACTGCATCACGTAATTCGTCCTCATTGTTATACGACTTTCAATAAACTTCGTTTTTTAAATAGCCCCACACAAAGAAATCAATGGGAGAGATCAGGAGCTCTGGCCGGCCATCTTATTGGTCCCTGGTTTCCTATCCATCCATTAGGATATTCCATATTTAGAAATCTGTAATAATATGGGCACTATGTGCAGGAGCCCCATCCTGTTGGAAAATCATATTTCTTACTGTAGCAAGGGAGCTCCATTATCCTTTCCGCTATTTGAGTTTGCAACAGGTTTAGATAGGTAGCACAGGTCAAGTTCTCGTGATAAAAAAAAGGGCCAATAATATGGGTACCAACAATACCTAACCAGACATTAAATCCCTACTTCACCTGTTGCCGCGTTTCACGGTATAAATGCGGATTTTGGTCCGACCAATAGTGGATATTTTTCCTATTAAATAGGCCACAATTTGTGAATCTGCTCTCATCAGACCACAAAATATTCTTGGTAAAGTCTGGATTTTCATTACATCGTTGGATAAACCATTGACTAAATTCCATCCTTCTTACATGATCCCCTTCTCGTAGCCCTTGGACCGGTCTTTCACGATAAGGATGGTATTTATTACGTTTCAATATTACTCCCGCTGTTGATCGGGCAACTCCTACGTTGCTTTCAATTTCACGTAAGGATGAGCGGGCATTTTCAACTACAGCTTGTAATACAAGATTTTCATTGTTTTCGTTACTATTTCTGTTTCTCTTTACCTTAATGAAACTACCATGATTTATTAAATTGTCACGTATGCGGCTAAATATGCTTCTTCCTGGTTGGCGTCTCTCAGGATAATTATGAAAATACATCCCCGCAGCTCTGTCACTATTTCTCCTACAGAGAATGAAACATTCTAAAATATCGTATTTTTCACTATTTGAAAACGAGTTCATTTTTGGCTTATAACAGAACGTCAAAATTAAATGACGTTTGTACAAACGTAACTAACTATGGTAACTCAATTGCTTATAAACATGTCAAAGGTGTCAGCGCCTACTATTCTCTTGCAATAATTGAATAGATGGTTGATTGGCAAAGGCCTAGTTTGATATAAATTTAATTGTGTAATTTGACACTTTCTCATTGGCAGATTATAAACATCTGATATATGGTTGAAAAGCATTTTTATGAAGAATTCAAAATGCGAGATGATAAGGAACTCTTGTGATGCAGTGCTAACTCGATGCAGATGGTGTTTGCAGGAGAATGAAGGTTTATTCGAGCATTTGATTAATTAATAGTAAAATTCAGTATAATATTAAATTTTATTTTTTGTTGTTTTTTGTCACTTTTATTATTATGATTTATGTTAATAATCAATAATATTGTTCTCAATAGTTAGTTTAATTTGTAGATTAATTTTCATTTAATTAAAATACATAATATGTCAAGGTTGCTTTGATATAAATTTAATTGTGTAATTTGACACTTTCTCATTGGCAGATTATAAACATATGATATATGGTTGAAAATATTTTTATGAAGAATTAAAATGCAAAAATCCAATATGGCGTCCATAAGAAAATCGAAAGTTGGTGCATTATCTCAAAATCTAGTAGGCCTAGATTTTTTCAAAATCATTTTGAAATCCTCGCTACCTGTTACCCCATCCTGCAAAAATCGTGGATGTATCTCTTGCAAGAAACAAGATATAGCGATTTTAGAAAACGCATATTTTCAGTTATCACCCTGTGTCTAGTAAATGGAAGGGATTTTTTGACATGTAACCATGGTTACTTCTTGGGCATATAATGACGCAACTTTTCTCCATTTAACCATCTTCGTATCTCTAACGGTTTCCAATATCCCCATGCATTTCATCTTAAACTGGACACCCTGATATATACATACATATATATATATATATATATATATATATATATATATATATATATATATATATATATAACGTTATAGACCTATTGTTGTGAAAACTGAGAACTACAGTGTAGATTGCTTTCGTCTGCAAAGGAATGGATCGGGTTAGTTGTTGAGAAAATGAGGTCATTTATGTATAGCAGGAAAAGTGTGGGAGCTATCACTGATCCTTGGGGTACTCCCGCGTTAATAGTTTCTCTCGAAAAGAAGCCATCGACCACAACGCGTATACGTCTTTTGTCAAGAAAGCTGGATATCCAATTGATGAGCATATTGGATAAGCCGAACGAAGTGAGCTTGGTAAGTAGGCACTTGTGTCAAACCCGGTCAAAAGCCTTTGAAATATATAAAGCTACTACAACCGTTTCACCGGACCTCTCTAATGTGTTATTTCAAAGTTGGGCGACATATAAAAGACCACCCGTTGAAGGACTGTCTGAACCCATACTGGTGGTCGTTTCAGAGGAACGAAAGTAGTTGGTTGCTGGCTTTCTCCATGATTTTCGACAAAATGGAAGTGATAACTATTGGTTGATAGTTTGAGGGATCGGTTTTGTCGCCCTTTTTAGGAATAGGTTGGACATTTGCCAACTTCCACGATGAGGGAAACTTTCCAGATGACATGGAGATCGAAAAGAGTTTGGACAATACAGGTACTAGCTTGGGGTAGCATTTTTTAAGGACGATAACTGGAATACCGTCAGGGCCAGTTGCTTTGTTTGAGTAAAGTTTATTGATTCTAGGAGCCTGTATTGAAATTGAATTGGTTTCATAGCGTATGGGGTAGATTTGGGAGACGCACAATTTTACTAGAATCATTGAGCCATGAATTTGCTGCAAAGTAATCGACAAAGAGGCTGGCTTTTTCAGCAGGATTAGCTACTACAGCTCCGTTGCGAGACGTCATGGCAGGAAACTTATCTAGAAAATTATCTTATATGGGATGTTGACCTTGCGAGATCGTGAACCACAAGATATTCGCTTACTCTATACATAAAACTTCCTGCACAAACTTTGAAGATAGTCAATTGCTTTAAGTACTTTTTGAAAGTGTACAAACATTATCAGTTCTAACCGAATTATTTGCTTCACCCTCTTATAAGGATGAACTAATATTTATGATTACCAACAATAGTCCAAAATAAATAACACATAACTTATAAAATAATAATTCTTTAACTGATTTTTACTAGAATAATTTTGAATGAAATAGGTATATTTAAAAACAGTAGCAAACGTAATCCCACAAATTGATCGATGCGGATTTTTAAATACGAAATCACTGTTCCTTATCCTGAAATAAAACAAACGTAATAAATTGTATTCTCTCAAATACTGTTTGAAATTTTTATCATTAACATATTAAACGTCTACAAGCATCGTTAACACTGGTTCTGGTAGTAACTTTTATTCTCACTAAAAAAATGATAAGTAAGGTTTAATGTTCGATTCAATTAACGAAATCAAAGCGATTAAATTTTGTAAAGCTTATTGATTGAACTGTTTTTTTTTGCTTGATGAAACTCCATACCATATTAGTAGAAATAAAACAAACACTGTTTTTAATGCTTCACTACATTACTTAAAATGACAATTGTATCGACAACATTGCGTCTGCATCTGATTTAGTATTTAGACTATTGAAATACTCAATCTGATGGAGACAGCGTTATTGAAACAATCGTAATTTTAAGCAAGATAGTAAAACTTTAAAAACCAGTGTTTGTTTTATTTCTATTTTTTATTTTTATAGCTTGTCTAACAGAAGTCTAATTGCCAAGCCAAGTAACAAACAAAATTTATTATACTGAACCTTTGTGATTGTTCGCTTAAATTGACGTTTAGCTTTAAGGCTCAGACTAAAATTGTTGGGGAAGGTTCACTACAATTCAAATAAAAGAATGAGTTAACTAACTATTCAAACAAGTTTCCTATATCAATACAAACGTGCATTAATTCGCTTACTCTGCCCGTTGATAATAACAGTTTGAACCTACACTAATAAAAAGAGTAGTTACATAATAGTACGCCTTATCGTCCCAATAGGGGTTTTATTAGATTATTTCCCTTGTTTTATGTTAACCATTAAAATGTCATAAATTTTAAAATTCAGACCAATCGCAATCAAAAATCAGCGACTATCGCACTTGATTATACGTATACACATGTAATATTTTGAAACAATTTTGTTCAAATTGTTCACAATCCTTGATTAAATTAAATGCATTAAATTAGGAAGGCATGTTTGCATGTGGCTCAAATCTGTGTGATATTTATACAAATTGTACTTTTCAAAGCACAGAACCGTTAAAACAAGAATGATAAATCAATATATGTCTACAACAAACCAAGGTAGTAGAGTTGTGGTAACATGACCTGCTTAGCATTTGGTAGGTAATGGGTTCGATCTCCGCAACCGTCTACCCTGTATGAGGTTTTTTCAAAGCACGGTTACTGAATATACACACACCATGTGCAGCTATTTAGACGAATGCTGGAGTAGTCTCTTCCCCCTCAGAACCCTAACACCGTTCCTATCCTAACCACACCCATCCTTAATTCCAGCATACATATATACATAATGCATGTATGTATGTTGGGAATCCATGATCGTGGCTGAAGGAGCTTGGAAAGCTCAATCAGCCCGCCTCCCCCTTAGGGAGGGAATGAAATATGTGGCTTTTTCCTTTTTTTTTACAATACCTTTAACAGGTTTTGCAATCAGTGAAATTAATTTAAAAAGTCAGGTTTGATTTATATTTTTATTCCTAATTTTGGTGTGAAATTTTCTTGCCCTATACCACATGAGCGTAAATTATTCCTGGAAATTTTTCTTCGGCCACGAATATTTAAACAAAATTATTCCTCGTCTTCGACTTAGGATAATTTTCAAAATATTTGTGGCCTCTACAAAATTTCCGGAAATAATTCAAGCTCTTGTGATATTATAAGTGACAATTGTTTTACACAACAATCAAATGTTCTTTTACATGACATTCCTTGCCTTATTGAAATGGCAGTGGCATAATAATTACACCAAAGTTACAACTTACACAGGAAAAAATTCTTCCGTACAAATACCTTCATACATCAGAAATATGTCACATGCATAATATAGCACTAAATATACGCAGCGAGTCAAAATAATCTCACAACCAAAAGCTTATTTTTCAAAGTTTGACATAATCTAATTATCTAATGGACACAAATTCGAGTAGAGCTGTCTAACTTTTATTTTTTTCCTGAAGCAAACACCTGACTTCTGTTTTTGGCACACTAACTATATATCTCTTTATAAATTAAAGCAGATTAACCCAATCACTTTAAATTGCTACAAAAATTTTAATTTTTAAAAATGTCCTATTAATAACAAAACATTATCTTATTCCAACTACTTCCACAAGCATTAGCCACACAAAATCTACCTAGGAATCACTTTTACAAAATATTTTAAGTATTCTCGAAAATGAATATACTGTCCGCTCTGGGTAAAACTCTGCGTGTTGCCCAACACCACTTTTATAAAACCGGTTTAGAATCAATTGCCCCAACTTTGAATGAATGTTGAAAACAGTCCAAGTGTTTTAAAGGGGACTCTATCATTTATTATGAAAATATTGAATGTACAGTATTGTTTTTTACTCTTATAATCGTTTGAAGAAGTTGTGTCACAGGAAATGTCACTAAGGAATTTGAGGATTACCTAACAATCCACAGTAACATTATTTGTGAGAAATAGTATTTTTTATTCAAAATAACAAATACAATACCTCTGACTGAAAGATTATGACTAAGTATAAACGAGTACTTATTATTGTAATAAAAAAAATTATATTATGTGGTGTTTCTTTCTATGATCTTTTAAATAGTATGCTCTTATAAATCCTTTCCCACAGTCTTTGCATGTGTGAGGTCGTTCTTCAGTATGCAACATCATATGAAATTTTAAATTCTTTATCCTAAGAAAGCTTTTTTTGCACTCACTGCAACTATGTGGTTTAAGGCCTGTGTGAATTGCTTCGTGCCTTTTTAAATCTATTTTTTTAATAAATGCTTTGCCACATTTTTTACATGCAAATGGACGTTCCCCTACAAACATAAAATAACTTAATGTAATAACATTACAATTTTATACCTGAATGAGTCTTTTTATGACGATCAAAATTACATTGTGTTGCAAACCTTTTATCACATACTTCACAATTGTATGGTTTTTCTTTTGTGTGTGTACGCATGTGGTATGTTAAACCTGTAGGATGACTGAATCGATTTCCACATACAGTACATAAATATGGCTTCAGCCCACTATGAACTCTAGAATGTAAATTAAGATTATTTGCAGAGGGGAAACGTTTATGACATTCGTTGCACTCATAGTTCTTTTCACCTGTATGCACTCTATTATGCCGGGTCAAGCAAGACTGTGAGCTAAAACCTTTACCACATACATTACATAAAAATTGACCCTTAAATTCATGTCGTTTTTCATGCGCACTAAAAATGTATTTATTTTTAAAGGATTTATTACATTGGGAACAAATATATAAAGAACCCATATCAGCCGAATTTATACAATTTGCTTGAACCCTTCTTTTCAGTTTTGCTTTTTTAACATTTTTAATAAAAGGTATATCACAATCTTGTATTTTCGGTTCACATTCCAACTCTTGCTTAATTTCTAGAGATGCAGATACATTCCGATCTGTAAGAGGATTTATTTCAGATTTAAATTCTTCTTTTACTCCAACAAATTGCTCTAAATATATACGAGAGTTATCACATTGTAATTTAAATATGTAAAAATTAGTAGCTTGCTCCAAACAATTCGAACAGATTAAACTAGGAAAGCCATCATTTTCCAAAATCTACAATTGTACTTAATTATTTCGTTATAAAACAATTTACGAAGATTTACTTGTGTTCTAACGAATACATTGAGGATATTAATTATTTGTATAAAATTACCATTACAATCTATGATTGAAGAAATATTTAACATATCACTTCGTTCTTTAATACAAGTTCTACAGGTTTTTTGAAAATCTTTTTCCTCCATTTATAAATAAGTAAATAAATATCAATAATCAATTATATGTAATGTTGATTTCTATCAAAAATCAAAAGTGCAAAAAAAAACAAAAATAATATTGATAGCCTTTAAGCAGGGGTGACACTGCTTAAAGTAGGTTGTAAATATCCAACGTTGCCATGTTATACATTTTTTCCTTACAACCAACATAATCAAATGTAGGTATGCGAGCATATGCAAATGAATGTGGTGTGTGAGTGTGTGTGTGTGTGTGTGTGTGTGTGTGTGTGTGTGTGTGTGTGTGTGTGTGTGTGTGTGTGTGTGTGTGTGTGTGTGTGTGTGTGTGTGTGTGTGTGTGTGTGTGTGTGTGTGTGTGTTGTTGTGTGTGTGTGTGTGTGTGTGTGTGTGTGTGTGTGTGTGTGTGTGTGTGTTGTGTGTGTGTGTGTGTGTGTGTGTGTGTGTGTGTGTGTGTGTGTGTGTGTGTGTGTGTGTGTGTGTGTGTGTGTGTGTGTGTGTGTGTGTGTGTGTGTGTGTGTGTGTGTGTGTGTGTGTGTGTGTGTGTGTGTGTGTGTGTGTGTGTGTGTGTGTGTGTGTGTGTGTGTGTGTGTGTGTGTGTGTGTGTGTGTGTGTGTGTGTGTGTGTGTGTGTGTGTGTGTGTGTGTGTGTGTGTGTGTGTGTGTGTGTGTGTGTGTGTGTGTGTGTGTGTGTGTGTGTGTGTGTGTGTGTGTGTGTGTGTGTGTGTGTGTGTGTGTGTGTGTGTGTGTGTGTGTGTGTGTGTGTGTGTGTGTGTGTGTGTGTGTGTGTGTGTGTGTGTGTGTGTGTGTGTGTGTGTGTGTGTGTGTGTGTGTGTGTGTGTGTGTGTGTGTGTGTGTGTGTGTGTGTGTGTGTGTGTGTGTGTGTGTGTGTGTGTGTGTGTGTGTGTGTGTGTGTGTGTGTGTGTGTGTGTGTGTGTGTGTGTGTGTGTGTGTGTGTGTGTGTGTGTGTGTGTGTGTGTGTGTGTGTGTGTGTGTGTGTGTGTGTGTGTGTGTGTGTGTGTGTGTGTGTGT
Source organism: Vesta saturnalis (assembly GCA_036346205.1). Lineage (NCBI taxonomy): Eukaryota > Metazoa > Arthropoda > Insecta > Coleoptera > Lampyridae > Vesta > Vesta saturnalis. The sequence continues at coordinate 1,720,383 of JARFJB010001247.1, forward strand.
GTGTGTGTGTGTGTGTGGTGTGTGGTGGTGTGTGTGTGTGTGTGTGTGTGTGTGTGTGTGTGTGTGTGTGTGTGTGTGTGTGTGTGTGTGGTGTGTGTGTGGTGTGTGTGTGTGTGTGGTGTTGTGTGTGTGGTGTGTGGTGTGTGTGTGTGTGTGTGTGTGTGTGTGTGTGTGTGTGTGTGTGTGTGTGTGTGTGGTGTGTGTGTGTGTGTGTGTGTGCGTGGTGGTGGTGTGTGTGTGTGTGTGTGTGGTGTGTGGTGTGTGTGTGGTGCGTGGTGGTGGTGTGTGGTGGTGGCGGTGCGTGCGTGGTGCGTGCGTGCGTGCGTGTGTGGTGTGTGCGTGCGTGCGTGCGTGGTGCGTGCGTGCGTGCGTGCGTGCGTGCGTGGTGCGTGTGCGTGCGTGCGTGCGTGCGTGCGTGCGTGCGTGGTGCGTGCGGTGCGTGCGGTGTGCGTGCGTGTGCGTTGGTGCGGTGCGTGCGTGGTGCGTGTGGTGCGTGGGTGCGTGGTGCGTGCGTGCGTGCGTGCGTGCGTGCGTGCGTGCGGCGTGCGTGCGTGCGTGGTGCGTGGGTGGTATGCGTGCGTGGTGCGTCGTGGTGCGTGTTGCGTGCGTGCGTGCGTGCGTGCGTCGTGCGTGCGTGCGTGTGGTGCTGCGTGCGTGGTGCGTGGCGGTGCGCGTTGCGTGCGGCGTGCGGCGTGCGTGCGTGCGGTGCGTGCGTGTGCGTGCGTGCGTGCGTACTGCTGCGTGCGTGCGTGCGTGCGTGCGTGCGTGCGTGCGTGCGTGGGTGTGGTGGTGTGTGTGGTGTGTGTGGGCGTGCGTGCGTGCGTGCGTGCGTGCGTGCGAAGGCGTATGCGTGCTGGTGCGTGCGTCGGCGCGTGCGCGCGTGCGGCGTGCGTGCGTGGCTGCGTGGTCGTGCGTGCGTCTGCGTGCGTTTGGTTATTGTGTGGTGCGTTGATTTTCTATGTAAAACATTTTAATTTTAAAGGGTTTCCTTCTGTATCATTATGCGATCGTTAATAATTGGCGTACGTGCTTGTGGCAGATGTTCCAATTGTGTCAGATGGTTGCCATGGTTAATTAACTCTCCATTCGTCAGATGATTAAATTTCTTTATATTTTAATAACACGTGTGGTGTCTACCTGTCTGTCTGTTTGTCTGTCTTTGTAGTAGTCGACACGCTCAGTCAGTTAGTATGGGCCTGCCTGGTCTGGGGCCGGATTATTAAGGACGACGTTTTTCTGGAAAGATATCATAATCAGAAGGAGACCTGTCAGTAGTAACACTTACTATATCTGTCTCGATCACTAGGAAAGACCACATGTCAAAACTTGCATATTGCCATTCCCTTTCTTCATCCTCCATTGACGAGGACGCCCAAACCAGCGACGACGACAAAATCTACAAGGTGACGACCATGGTCCTGGATTCTCAACAGGAACAACGAAACGAACAATAATTCACGACTAAAATAAAGTCATTACTATCGTGACGACGACGATAGTACCTTTATCATAACCTGACCATGATGTTAGCCTCAGGAATTATCATCCTGTGGAGGGAATTTTTGAAAAAGAATACCTCAACACTGGGACACTACGGCTACGACGTGGTAATGGACCCTGCCTACAGTTACGATTCAGACGACTACGATAACGACGCGTTACAACAACAACGACTACTTAACCACCACAGACTTTGCAAAGTATTGAAAAACGGATGAGGACAACCTATTACTAAAACCTCCAACCCTAAAAGCAGCTAAGACCTTCGGACGTAAGACCAAACCGCCACAGGAACGTATTTAACAACATAAAGGACGAGGACAATGACTTTGGCAGGGCTCCAGATAATGACGACGCTCAGGAGGTCCAGGATCACCGGGATGACGAAAACGCTGACGACGGTATGCGAAATGACGAAGAATTGACACCTTTTTCGTAAACGTAGGCCGCACTACTTTATGTGGTACCTTGGAACCGGGTGTCCGATGTCTGTATCGTTAATTGAACTTCACACGCTTCAACCGTATCGTCTGCAAATGTGGAAATGAATCCCGCTGCTGAGCGAGAAAACAAAAATTAGACCGACTTACCAATTGGTGTTATAAAAGAAAAGGAAAAGCAGTTAGATTTAATCTAAAAAAGTTTCCCGCCGCTGAATGATCTACAAAAGAAAAGAAAAAAATTACTCATGTATTAATTGTTGTTATACAAAAAAAGGAATGTCTTAAAAAGGTAGTAGTTAAAATGAAAATTTTCAGAAAATAATGTACATTGTTAGAAAAAGAAATCAGTAGACGTAGTGCGAGTTATACCTATTTAATATAACGTAAACGTAAACGTAAACGTAAACGTAAACGTAAACGTAAACGTAAACGTAAACGTAAACGTAAACGTAAACGTAAACGTAAACGTAAACGTAAACGTAAACGTAAACGTAAACGTAAACGTAAAGAAACGTAAACGTAAACGTAAACGTAAACGTAAACGTAAACGTAAACGTAAACGTAAACGTAAACGTAAACGTAAACGTAAACGTCGTAAACGTAAACGTAAACGTAAACGTAAACGTAAACGTAAACGTAAACGTAAACGTAAACAAACGTAAACGTAAACGTAAACGTAAACGTAAACCGGGGTAAACGTAAAACGTAAACGTAAACGTAAACGTAAACGTAAACGTAAACGTAAACGTAAACGTAAACGTAAACGTAAACGTAAACGTAAACGTAAACGTAAACGTAAACGTAAACGTAAACGTAAACGTAAACGTAAACGTAAACGTAAACGTAAACGTAAACGTAAACGTAAACGTAAACGTAAACGTAAACGTCGTAAACGTAAACGTAAACGTAAACGTAAACGTAAACGTAAACGTAAACGTAAACCGTAAACGTAAACGTAAACGTAAACGTAAACGTAAACGTAAACCGTAAACGTAAACGTAAACGTAAACGTAAACGTAAACGTAAACGTAAACGTAAACGTAAACGTAAACGTAAACGTCGTAAACGTAAACGTAAACGTAAACGTAAACGTAAACGTAAACGTAAACGTAAACGTAAACGTAACGTAAACGTAAACGTAAACGTAAACGTAAACGTAAACGTAAACGTAACGTAAACGTAAACGTAAACGTAAACGTAAACGTAAACGTAAACGTAAACGTAACGTAAACGTAAACGTAAACGTAACGTAAACGTAAACGTAAACGTAAACGTAAACGTAAACGTAAACGTAAACGTAAACGTAAACGTAACGTAAACGTAAACGTAAACGTCGTAAACGTAAACGTAAACGTACGTAAACGTAACGTGGCGTAAACGTAAACGTAAACGTAAACGTAAACGTAAACGTAAACGTAAACGTACGTAACGTAAACGTAAACGTAAACGTAAACGTAAACGTAAACGTAAACGTAAACGTAAACGTAAACGTAAACGTAAACGTAAACGTAAACGTAAACGTAAACGTAAACGTAAACGTAACGTAAACGTAAACGTAAACGTAAACGTAAACGTAAACGTAAACGTAAACGTAAACGTAAACGTAAACGTAAACGTAAACGTAAACGTAAACGTAAACGTAAACGTAAGAAACGTAAACGTAAACGTAAACGTAAACGTAAACGTAAACGTAAACGTAAACGTAAACGTAAACGTAAACGTAAACGTAAACGTAAACGTAAACGTAAACGTAAACGTAAACGTAAACGTAAACGTAAACGTAAACGTAAACGTAAACGTAAACGTAAACGTAAACGTAAACGTAAACGTAAACGTAAACGTAAACGTAAACGTAAACGTAAACGTAAACGTAAACGTAAACGTAAACGTAAACGTAAACGTAAACGTAAACGTAACGTAAACGTAAACGTAAACGTAAACGTAAACGTAAACGTAAACGTAAACGTAAACGTAAACGTAACGTAACGTAAACGTAAACGTAAACGTAAACGTAAACGTAAACGTAAACGTAAACGTAAACGTAAACGTAAACGTAAACGTAAACGTAAACGTAAACGTAAACGTAAACGTAAACGTAAACGTAAACGTAAACGTAAACGTAAACGTAAACGTAAACGTAAACGTAAACGTAAACGTAAACGTAACGTAAACGTAAACGTAACGTAAACGTAAACGTAAACGTAAACGTAAACGTAAACGTAAACGTAAACGTAAACGTAAACGTAACGTAAACGTAAACGTAAACGTAAACGTAAACGTAACGTAAACGTAAACGTAAACGTAAACGTAAACGTAACGTAACGTAAACGTAGTAAACGTAAACGTAAACGTAAACGTAAACGTAACGTAAACGTAAACGTAAACGTAAACGTAAACGTAAACGTAAACGTAAACGTAAACGTAAACGTAAACGTAAACGTAACGTAAACGTAAACGTAAACGTAAACGTAACGTAAACGTAAACGTAAACGTAAACGTAAACGTAAACGTAAACGTAAACGTAAACGTAACGTAAACGTAAAAACGTAAACGTAAGGAACGTAAACGAATAAACGTAAACGTAAACGTAAAGCGTAAACGTAAACGTAAACGTAAACGTAAACGTAAACGTAAACGTAAAAAACGTAAACGTAAACGTAAACGTAAACGTAAACGTAAACGTAAACGTAAACGTAAACGTAAACGTAAACGTAAACGTAAACGTAAACGTAAACGTAAACGTAAACGTAAACGTAAACGTAAACGTAAACGTAAACGTAAACGTAAACGTAAACGTAAACGTAAACGTAAACGTAATAAACGTAAAGTGTTCTGTGTGCATAAACACACCTGCACACACATGCGCGAACACACACAAACACCGCGCGCGTAGGATTAAATAATTCTTAATACCCTACCCCAAACAAAAACAGCGTCCGTAGCAAACACCCTAATACGGTATACTACCGATACACTTTAGACGGATGGTATACACGATCAAAGTATGTAAACATTTCTAACCCATTTTCACTTAAAACAGAATACATATAAACTATCTCATTAAATACTATACATAGCTTAACAAATTGTCTAGCTTAATTAAATCACTATGTTGAACCGGGATGATTCTTTTTTTCCACATATTATATATGCTGCAATATATAACAAAGCATACCTTATTAATAAAATAAATTACATGACAGCGTATATATTTTAACTCGGGTAGAACCAATTATAATTTCCTTTTTAAAAATTGTAAGTGAGATTAGAAAATAGAAAAATCAACCTAATTTCTTAAACTGAGAAGTTTAGAAAATATTTAAATATAAACCATTAACATAGTATAATGCGGCTTAAAAGAACTACAATTATAAAAAAAAATCAATTCACTCAGGACGCACTTTTTGAAAAAACTTGTAACTATATAAGATTATCATACTGGAATTTTACTGAAAAACGAATTAGTGAAATTAGAAGAATATCTGTATAGGTACTTTATGATCAGTCTTAAACTGCGACATTTAGAAACAATCTTTAAAATAGGCATATAAAAAAAATTAACACTGGAATTTTACTTATGTAGGAATTCAAATCGATAATCTATCTATTAGTTTACAAATTTTAAAATGCGATATTTAGGAAATATTTAGCATAAATAATTTCTAACTACAACTGCTTTAAGCAAAATTGATTATAAAAAGTTAATTTAGAATTGAAAATAAGTAACTTTACAATAGTTCACTTAAATCATTAATTCATTCAAAAACGAGCTGGTTCTTGTTAGTTTTTACAAAGCGTAACCTTCTTAATAAAATGTTATGCCTTAGCAAAACTATATTTTAAATTCGATAGTACAAATGATACTTTCTTTTAACGTTTAACTTGGGATTAAAACTTTAAAACAATTAATTTAATTATTACGCTAGTAAATTTTGAAAAAAAATTCCATACTTCTAGTAATATTCCTGCTATTATTAGTATTACTATCCTAATTTGCCTTAATATTAACCAGCATCATCCCGGTCATTACTATCCCTGTTACCATACTTGTTATTATCCTGAGTTACCCGAGTCCAACTAACCTATAACAGATCACACTGGAATTCTATTTAAAGAAAACAAAAACTTCAAAATCTGCATAATTCATGATCAGCCTTATAAAGTCAAGTTTATTAAATATATTTCAAGGTGAAAGAAAATTAACGGGCTGGAATTATTAAGCTACATCAATTTAAAATTTATTTGAATAAATGTATTGCATTGCAAAATCTGTACTTTAAGAAATTATTGTTCATTTTTCATAGTTTAACTTGGGATTAAAAACATTATCCATAAAATTTAGAAAAAGATTTAGGTGTAGAAGTTGAACATACTGGAATTATACTTTCAACAAGAATTCTATCATATAAAAAATCAATCTGCTTAGAGTGCGAAATTTAGAAACACTTTAAATATCTAAGACCACACTGGAATTTTACTTCTAAGAAATTAAAAAAGCTACGTAATGTATGATCCCCATTAGAACTAATATTGGTATTCAAATATAAAAAATGAACGTACTGGAATTTTACTTATGTATTAATTCAAATCTAAAATTTACATGAGTTTAAAATTTGTAAATGTAATATTTAAAAAAAATAAATATTGTCAAATTAGCTTCTGACTAAAACTGATCTAAAACAAAATGGCTACACAAAGTTCAATCCTAATAATTTGAAATTATATAAATTTCTTTTAAAACAGTTAAGGTAGATCATAAACTACATTTACTTTAACGATTAACCTGTCGCAAATCTGATTGAGTAATAAAAAAGTCAACTCACTCACTTTCCCTTCTTGCTATAAAAAAACGACAAGGCACTTTTTTGCATTAAATATAACTGTTTTTTATCTTGCTAAAGCGAATATGTGCCCCCTACAAAATTTATAATACTACTAACTGCATTTTAAAATTGTGAACTTGGAATTTATTTTAGAATTTGTTTGTTACCGCGAATGTTTTTATATTAAAATTCTTCTTTTTATATGATACAAAAAATAATTAACCAGACCACTTTTTTCTTATGATTTTCTATTATCATTTCTGTTTATTTCTATAACAACAATTAACAAGCAGGTCTAATTTTTTCTTTCTTTCTATTACAGTTCACTCAGCACCAGGATTCATTTCCATATCAGATAATCCGGCATAAGGATTGGTGTAATGATATAGAAGCGGAAAGGACCTTTTGCACTTGTACTAAGTCAAAATGTTTTATTCCTAGAGAAAATCATATATCTGAATAATAAAATGATTACATGTGTACATACAACAAATAATTATGTTAACATATTGCCTTTTTTTACTTTTGTTCTGTGTGGTATCAGAGAAGTGTAAAAAATTACATAAGCAGACCTTGAAAAAGTGAGATAGCTGTGTGAGTAGGTACGGTGCTCAAGCGGTCTTGAGAATGTGTAAAGCGTAAGGTGCGAATGACCTACATATTTTGACACCTTGAAAATGTGGTAACCTTGGCTAAGTGGGACCTTGTGGAAGTAGCGCACACAATTAACCTACATACTACGTAACCTTGCACGGGTGCGACCTTAGAAAAGTAGAACACACAAATGACCTAGATATTGCGCAACCTTGAGCGGGTGGGACCTTGGGAAAGTAGGGCACAATAATGACCTGCATATTGCGTAACCTTGGGCGGGTGGGACCTTGAAATTGTGGTAACCTTGGAAATGTGGGACCTTGGAAATGTGGTGTGTTCCAAAAGTCTCCAATCTTACCTACTTGTTTCGTAAAGGAGATATACTTTTCTTTGTTTAACGCTAAGAGTTTAACGGGTCTAGGAATACCGGTTGATAGTTCTTTAATGAAAAAACGGGCATCGTACCCGTTGAGGTTATGGAATACTACAAGGTTCACATTGGAAACTTGAAAGTTTAAGTTACAGTTATTATGCGCAGCCCCTCTACAGATCCTCTTGAGATGCAAGTGGTCCTTTATTTTAATTTTGTTTTTTAATAAAGGTTTTCCACATATGTGACAATGCATGGCCTCTTCAAAATTTTGTTGTTAGATCGAGCTTAGCGGATGAACAGTTACAAAAGTTCCTACGGCGGGAGGCTAACCAACCCTTAATGGCGTCATCACAATCATTTCGGATGATGAGTCTAGACAAGAGGAAAAATAAGGTGATTATATACTTGTACTTTTTTTCACGATTGTGTACCTGCAATATTTAATATAATTTGCTAACCTGAATAATTTTTCTTTACAGAGCGACGCAGACACTCGGTGCTTTGCTGCAGGACCTGGAGGAGGAGTGTGATAGACATTTATTTGAACACCTCTTTCAGTAATTACTGAAAAATAATCAAGTCCATAGCTATTATAATGTTTCTTCTAGAAGCAAAACGAATCCCCTGGTGACAACCGTGCCACCAACACCACCATCAATGGTCGACCTTCATCAACCTCCATAGTAAGTTACAAAAACCTACGTAAAAGAATTTATCTAACTTGTACAATTGTTTGCAGTCGTGAAAAGATGGCAACCTTCCTCGGGCCGTCGCCTCCACCACAGTCAATGTCTGAGTTTTATCAACCTCTACAGTGAGTTACAAAGCACTACGTAAAAGAATTTATCTAACTTGTACAATTGTTTGCAGTCATGAAAATCATCAACAACCCCCACAATTGTTACCCTTACCACAACCTTAAGTTAACAAGTAATGGTATTAAATAAATGTTTAACATGCAATTTCTTTCCCACGCAGAACTGGCAAGAAAATGGATAGCAGAGTTATCGTGGCGAATGCATTTTAAATACGTATTTTCATGGACGAGAGATATTAAAAACGATATTTTTAACGTGTCCCCACAAAAAAAATCCATTGGTGTTAGATCAGGTGATCTTGGAGGCCAATGATAAGGACCGCCTTTGCCCATCCATTATCCTGGGAAATGTTCATTTAAATATTGTCTTACATTACGCCAAAAATGTGCGCCGCTAGTTGCAACCACATTTCTCTTCTGACATTTAATGGAATGTCTTGCAAAAGAATCTAAAAATCACTTTTTAAAAGTCTAATGAAATTTCTTCCGTTTAAATAACCATCAAAAAGATGTGGTCCTATTACGTAGTCTCCTATTACCCCCCTCCCCCCTCCCCTCCATAAACATTCAGAGACCATCGATTTTGATGATTTGTTGTTCTGTACTGGTGGTTATTTTCAGTACTGTAATAGTGAAAATTATGCCGGTTAACTAGTCCATTGTTAACGAAAGTAGCTTCATCGGTAAATAGGATTTTGTTTAAAAAATGTTCTACTTTACCTTCTTTTTCAAGAAATCGTAAACAAAATGCAAGCCTCTTTTCAAAATCGTGTTCGTATAAAGTTTGGTTCATTTCAATGTGATATGGACGATAACGATGTTTTTTAATTATTCTTTTAACACTTGATTGACATACATCTACTTCTTTAGATACACATCTTGTACTAATGTTAGGATTTTCGATTACGGGTTGTAACACCAATAATTCCGTATTTTCTTTTCCAGTTTTAGGTTTCTCCAATTCTCGTTTTTTATATGCCCCGCTACCTGTTTCACGAAATCTTGCCAATAGTCCTTCAAATACTTCCTTGCAAGGATAATTTTCTAGAGGAAATCTTTCTGCATACACTCGTGCTGCCAGTAAACAATTTTCCAAACATTCCCCCAGAATTAAAATCATATTGACACGATCTTCTAACGAATACTTCTTCATTTTATAGTCAATGACAAAAAACTAGATATGAAATTAGCAATGCTTTAATAACATAAGGCACATTTGACAGATACTAAATTAAAGTCACAGCCTCCGTTGTGAATAAAATACACATCTAGAGCCAGTTTTATAAATGCTAGTTAACTTTTACAACATAGTTAACAACGGCATTGCATTGTCAATTGTTTTATAAACGCTGTTTAACAACGTGATCATGATCAGCACGTTAAAATTCATGATCATGTTGTTAAATAAGTTGTTAAGTGAAAAATTTGTTTCATAAAGCAAATTGTTGAGTTAGGTATGTAGTTAATTATAATAAAAATTAATTGCAGTCATATCAGTGATTAACTAAGGTAAATACTAAACTTAAACAGAAAATTAACTAAAGGTAGTTTGTATTCCACCAAACGAAATCGTGCTATTAGTGCCCAGTTACAGCTTTTAATAACACTTTGATTCTTTGCAACTGGCAGTTTTCAGCAGCTTGTTGGTGACGATATTGCTGTGCTTGAATCAAGTGTAAGTAGAATTCAGAAGCACAACCCGACAACTTGCATTATTAAAACCAAAGTATATTCAAATGCCCACTGGAAATGAGTTGCGACAAATAAAATCAAAATTTCATGAAATACGAAACTTTCCAAATGCCATTGCCGCTATCGATTGTACGCACGTCCCTATTCAATCACCAGGAGGTGCCATTGCTGAACGCTTCAGAAATCGAAAGGGGTTTTTCTCCATTAACGTTCAAGTTGTTTGTGATGCTTCTTTACGAATAAGAAATATTATAGCTGGACGGCTAGGATCCGTTCACGACAACACAATCTTTAACGATTCTTCACTGTGTGCAAACCTTGAAGCAGGTAGATATGGAAATGGGTATTTACTACGTGACAGTGGTTACGTCTGAAAAAAATTCTTATTAACTCCAGTATTAAATCCTCACAATCAAAGCGAAGAAGCATATAACACAGCACACATTGTAACAAGAAATCCTATTGAGGGATGTTTTGGCGTTTTTAAAAGAAAATTTGCTTGCTTATCAAAAGGTCTGAACCTAAAATTAGAAACAACATTAGCCACTATTGTTGCCTGTGCTGTATTACATAATTTACGTATTTCGCTAGATGATGGATTAGAAGAATTTGCAGAGGAAATGCAACAAATAGAACAACCAGCTATAATATCTGTAAATGGTACCAACACTGCTGTACGTACAGCATTAATTAACACAGTTTTTAAAAAAAATTTATTTAAACAGTAAAAGATTAATTAATTTTCCTTTTCTTCAAGTTGTCTTTTTTTAATTTTAACATCTAAATTATGTAATATTTTTTTTTGATTTTATTTCAAAACATACCAACTCATATTTTTTTTTAAAGTACAGCTGTTTATAATTTTTTTTTGTTTGTTTTATTTTTCTGTTTTTTTAATCTTAAAGTTGGTTCAGTGCGGATTTGAGGTTGGGATGTACTAGGGGTTGGGGATGAATAGGATCTTCAATTTGAACAACATAATCTGCAAATTAATAAGTGTTGATAAAATATGACTGCATTCCTGTATGAAAACTGTTATTATTACCATCATCCACAGTATCGGCAAAATAAATTGCAGCATCATCATAAGGATTTGGTAGGGGCTCAATTTGGTCTGCAACGACTGCTAATAACTGAGCCCCTGTCTCATGCAACTGAGGACGGTACATACCTCCTCCCGTTTTATTAATCTTTTTCTGTGAAAACATCTTTCTAATTTAGTATAAATTTACACATTAAATTTCAACAAACAATTACTTTATCCTCAGCTGCCACTTTTTTGCGAGGATATATTCTTCTTTCTATAATTACAATGAATTTAATAAAAAAATGCATTAGAGTCAAGTTTTACCATACATGTGCAGCGGCCACATCTATCTTTATTTTTCTTTTTAAATTAAAGTAAAGCGTTTTTATTTGCTTTACAGTTCTTGCTTTTTGATGGCTATTAGCATTGAACTCTCTTGCAATTTCCCCACACGTCTCTTTTTTTTTTAATTGTTGTGGGATGCGACTCTGCATTCAATTATGCTTTTATAACTGGAAGGAAGGATTAGGTGATATTTTAAAGGACAATAAGGATTCATTATGGGATTATGATTTTTGTAATATTGTTGTTAACACCTTAACACATTGCAGTATTTACCCATTTTTATAAGTTAATGATTACATAAGCACTTACCTTTCTACTGAGGCAATAAAAATTTGTTTTTCGTTATTCAAAATGCATTCGCCACAATAAAGGATAATAATGCGCATTCGTGAAAATGGAATTCATATTGAACATTTATTATAAATTTTGTATTAAAATAATAAAATGCACAAATTTTAGTGATCTAATGTAAATTACTCGGAAAGTATTAAAAATAGGCATACGAAACCCTTAATAAATAAACTGTATTTTTGTATGGTAAATTCAAAAATGTAATAAACTACAGGGTGTTCCATTTAAAATAACAAAGAAACTGCACAAAAAAGATGATGAAAATTGAACCAATTGTCAGAAACACCCTGTATAACAATTTTATTGTAATTATACCGATAGAAAACCTGAAGAGTGTAGAATAGATAAGCAAAAACATTACAGCTTGAAATTGACTTGATAAGCTGCAATTAATTATTTTCAAGAAGACCGTATTTCCACAGAATGGCAAATATATCGAAAACTATCAAACTTAGCTATAAGGTACCTTTATTAAACTAACATTATTTCTTGAAACGTAATTGAAAGATTTAATAAAATACTGGTCCATTTAAAAAAACATCACTTTGATGTTACTCGAATTTGAAACACCCTGTATATGTGAGATTAATTTAAAATTGTAGCCGTTACTAATCGACACATGCATTATATGAGTGTGAGAGAGAGACATAACTTTACCGATGTTGCCACTCGTACATATTTGCATGTAGGCAGAAAATATGAACTACTTAAGTCTCCTTCAATCTAGCTTCAACATTTCTAACGAAACCAAAGCTATTAAGATGATGTTGAAAAGTCGCGTGTTCTTTGAAACTATTAAGTAAATACTTTATACTTAAACATTAAATGATAATACCTCAAATATCGAAGTATATTGTAACTGCGAATGTATGACAAGTTTCGATTACTACTCGTAAGAAGAACCAAGAAGAAACTTACGAAAGCTACAAACACGAACATTAACATTTACATTGACAGTATAACTTAAGTTTAAGGTTTAACTTTAGCATTATAATTCTTATTGAAAAACCAACTGTTTTTAAAAATGAACGGAAAACACTTTTTTCAATACTCTACTTTTCCAATTACATACTTAATATCAAAACTGTGGGTTAAAATTATATTTAACTAAGTTAGTGAACTTGTTTAAGTATATATTTTGAAAATATAATAAAGAGCTTATATGTTCTATTAACTTTAGTATTTAGTTTAATTAATTAACTAAATAATTTGGCCAAAATCATATAATTCGGGACTTCCAAAAACACTGATTTTCGATTCTCGTTGACAGTAGCAATTAAATGATACTATCCTACTCAAAAGACGCATGTATGGCATCAGCGCTTTTAGTTTGTTGTTTATTCTATCTCACTTAACACGTGATCTGATTGTACTTGTAACAACCCTTTTTTTTGTGTTGTATTAAATAATACTTTAATTTTAGATCTTTTATTCATTTAGTAGTAAATATAAGAACAGTTTTTAAGTTTTGTATGAGGTAGACAACTTAAATTGCATATCTTAATAGTACATATTTTTTAAGTGAATACATTTCATAAAGATTTATATTTCCCTTTCCTTAGGAATGGTATTCTGACCATTTAAAAGCCGCGCAATGCGTAATAACTAGAACATGAAGCATGTAGTTGTGGGGAATTTTCCCTAAATTTTAGTGTAAAGTGCCATCGGTAGATAATAATAATAATAATAATAATAATAATAATAATATTTATTGTCATAATAATTCAAACAAAGTGAACATCGACATTGTCAATATACAAGGATACTCAGAAAACAGACAGACAAAAACAAAAACAAAAAACAAAGACAAAAAACAAAAACAAAAAACAAAAAACAAAAAACAACAAACAAAAACAAAAAATATGGCTAATTATAGAAATCATTTACATTATACAGACACTTAGAGATCAGATGTTGTTTGACAGCATGTTTAAATTTATTTGCATTTGTTATAGCTTTAATAGCCCCTGGTAGTGAATTAAAGGCTTTTACACAAGAATAATGTGGCCCTTTTTTATATCTAGTCGTTCTGTGTAATGGAATACTCAAATTATCACAATTGCGTGTAGTCATAACGTTGTAGTTTGAAGAATTTTTATCAAAAGGTTAGAGTTCTTTTTCACAAACATAACTAAAGAGTATATGTATAACGATGGAACCGTTAATATTTGAAGTTGTGAGAAATAATTTTTAGCTGAAGTGCATGGTTGTACACCAACAATGCACCTAATAATTTGTTTTTGTGTGACAAAAACATCTTTTAAATAAGAACTTGAACCCCAAAACATAATACCATAAAGCAGAGTAGATTGGACATTACAGAAATAAAACGTCTTTATAACATCAATAGATACCTGTGTTTTCAAATGCCTTATTAAATAACAAATTGAACTTAATTTTTTTCGCAACTGAATACAGTAGTTAAGATGTTAAGTTATTTTTTTTCTCATTATAGTTAAAACTAAAGCCTTTACTTTTTTTTAGGCACTTTTTTACTTTTTACTTTTTACTTTTTACTTTTTACTCACTTACTTACTATTACACTTTTATATTTTATACGTTCACACCTTTTGCATACTTTAATAATGCATATATTTTTAATTGTAATGGAATTAAATTTATAATTTTGACTTTTAAAGTACCACTTTTATTAACTACCTTATTTTACTTGGTTTACATCATAAATCGCAAATTTTTTACATACTAAAAACTTCAAAGTAATGCATTAATTATTATGGATTCAAATTATTAAGAATAAATTATCAAGATAATTCCAGTGGCTGTCAGGTTGCGTTGACGCACCCTATATGTAAGATGTTATAATGACGTGTATTACGTGTTTTGAGTACGGCTGTATTGAGTTTTAACGAAAAAAAAAATTTTTTTTGTGTATATGTATAATGTATGTGGGTGGGTGATACGCCACTGGAAATTTAGGAGAAATATTATTCTGTATGTAGATACGTGTATTTGAATGTTATAGAGACATTGGTGTTGGAATAAATAGATTCTAATGAATGTAAATGTGAAAAGAAATTTGTCGATAGGACGATAATGTTTGCTACTGTTTTGCTACTATAAGGAATGGAATGTTGGTGGATAGAGGAGTACTCTTGACCGGAAGGTGTGAGTGTATAAGTGTAGAATGTTTTAGAAAATATGTAGAGAAAGATTTGGTATGTTTAAGTGTTAATTTCAGAAAGTTGTCGTAATGTGCAATAAGTTTTGAGAATACATGTATGTATATGGGATTTGAGACCTTAGACTGTACTTATTTTTGCAAATGTTGCGGAAGAAGGTCGAGCGCATGTGGGAGATAAGCGTTGAAAGTTGTGTAATGGTCCAGAGTGGTCACTGAATGAATGTGATGGCGAGAAATGGTTTCTCCATGAAGTGATTGTAAAATTTTAAGTAAGAACAAACATGGCGATGTATTGTAGTTATGAGCATGGTTGTACAGATGGCAGCATCAGTCGGGACTAAGAAATTCTGAGTGAATAGCATTGGAGAATATAGCGAGGAAGTCGGACATGTTTAAAGATGGATGGCTTAAGGTATAAATAGGAAAGTCAGAGATTGACGTTGGTTAGTTAGCTTTAGCTTTTTGGCTTTTTAGCATTTAGCTTTTTGGTGAGAGCTCGGTGAGAGACGCGCGCGAGGTGATGTGTGAAATCAGAATGGGTTAATTTGGAGTTATATTTGTGAATAATATTGAAGGCAGTCATTGTTTAAACAACTGAGTAACCCGAAAGGGGATGAATCGTATGACATTCATAAATAAAACAATTAATTAAATTGAGATTAAAGATAAAATAAGTTTTTGTTCTTCAAAAGTAAAACGTGCGTAAGCAGATTTATAAAAGATAACAGTTATTACGTTATAGTGTTGAGTGCGGCGCGTGTTCTTGTAACGATATTTAGTTAAAATTATTTATGGGACCACCTTTAAGTAAACGAAATTTTCGTAATAAATTGAGCCAATGTTCAGGTAATTTTATATGACATTAAAAGTTTATTTGTGTTAAGGAAGGACTAAATTGTCCTAAAGGTTGCGAGAAACTTTTAAGAGGCAACCAAATGTGTATAGTTTATTACGGTTTATTGGAGTAATAACTTCGTATAGTTGGACTAATCGCGATTACAGAAACGAATAAGTGTTTGTGGAATTGTGAAGTATTTGTTATGTGCAGTCAGGCAATTTAAGGAATACAAATGGACTACAAATAATTGATTTACGGGAAGAAAGAAGAAAGAAAAGCGTAGGATAAATGGACAATTTTAAGTAAGAATTACATTTAAGAACCTTGACAATTCAGATAACCAGGATTATCCTTTTGTTTAATTGTAATTTGCGTAATGTTTAGTTAATTAATTATTGTTGAAGGAAAAAGATAATCGGTCTCGAGTTATGTTGTATTGGGTGTTTTAGTATTAAGAATTTTTGTAGAAATGCAAATTGGTATTGACGGTGGTTTTTCAAACACGCTGTTGTGTATGTAAACATTTGTTTATTATTTTGGTGCAGGACAATATATATTTGTTAGGTTAGGTTAGGTTAGGTTAGGTTAGGTTAGGTTAGGTTAGGTTAGGTTAGGTTAGGTTAGGTTAGGTTAGGTTAGGTTAGGTTAGGTTAGGTTAGGTTAGGTTAGGTTAGGTTAGGTTAGGTTAGGTTAGGTTAGGTTAGGTTGGGTTAGGTTGGGTTAGGTTAGGTTGGTTAGGTTAGGTTAGGTTAGGTTAGGTTAGGTTAGGTTAGGTTAGGTTAGGTTAGGTTAGGGTTAGGT